>VZRX01019824.1:0-43145 GCA_013398075.1 Notiomystis cincta
CGGGAGCGGCCCCGGGAGCGGCCAGCGCCGCGGGCCGTGGGACACCCGGCACGCCGCAGGGACGGCGGCCCCGGCCTCTCAGCAGCGCCTGTCGCCGTAGCACGGCGGGCGATGGGTGCAAAGGGATGAAGCTCAGACTGGGTGTAAGGAAGGAGTAAGTTTTTTAGTGAGGGTGGCGGGATACTGGCGCAGGGAGGCGATGGATGCGCCATCCGTGGCAACATTCATGGTCAGGGTTGGATGGACTTCTGAACAATCTGAAAATGTCCCTGATAATTGCAGGGGTTTTGGAAACAGATGACCTTTAAAGGTCCCTTCGGACCCAAGCCATTCCATGAATCTATGAGTCTATGACACTTTGAGGCTGTGTTTCTGTGAGTCTATTGTTCTGTGACTCCTAACTCTGGGAAGGCCTTGGAAACTGGTGTGGTTTTCTGCTTTTGTTTTTGTTTTAGTTTTAATACAAATCACACACACATGGAGGAGCAGCAGAGGACTGAAGAAGCCAGAGGGAAGGTCTGGGCTTGCTGCTGCTGTGCTGGGGGCAGGAAGGGAAAGGGAACTAGAGGCTTTGGGACATTTCTCTTGCTGTTACAAAATCAGGGAGCATGGTTTCTCTACCCACCAGTTTCGTCCGAGGGAATCCTACCAAGATGGAGCTAGATGTGCTTCAGGGCTGCATTGCATGAGGCAAACCTGACCTTCTTCTGCCAACAAGAGCAATGGAAGAGGAGATGAAAATCTGTCAGACTTAACTGCGATCCCAGCCAGTGATATTTCAGTGGAGCTGCTGTGGGTTGGGAGTACTGCACTTAAGAACAGATTTTTTTGGCAAAAATAATTTAATGCACTGCCTTAGAGTAACAAACACCACATTAATCATGTCTAGAATGGTCTGCATGCTTGTGTGAACTGGCCACAAAGCCCACAGCCCATCCCTCACCTTCCTCCTCTGGGTCTGATCCAGAAACTGTGCCAGCTCTGCCAAGCTTCACTCCAACTGAACTCCTAAGGCAAGTGAATCTTAACCCGACCCCTGTTTAGGGTGTTGAACATTGCTGCCTTTGTAAGAAGCTCTATTGATAAGCATGATCCAGCTGTGGGTTTGGAAACACAATAGATAAATAAATAGTGCTCAAATGGCTGCATTTCAATAGAAGTGGTGTTTGGTGGAAAAAATAAATACAGGAAAAAACCTGTATTTATTATTGGTTTAAATCTTTTTAGCGTGATTACAGATGGGCAGACAATCTACTTTTCATGTGGTGTAAAAGAATCCTCCTAAATGAATAAAATATGGGATATGTTAAGAACTCAGCTTAAAACCTAGCAAAAAAGAGGAAAGAAAAAAAGCAGAGAGAACACAGACAAGTCCCTGTCTCAGCTCTCATTGCCATCTGAGAATTCGTGGTTGGGATCCTATGAAAGAACAACCCCTGGTGGGACAAGAATTAAAATTAGAAGAAGAAAAAAACCCCTAAAATACAAAGTGACCCATGAAACCTAGCCCAGAAAGAAGGAGGGCCACCAGAGGAAATGAAGTTAAGGATATGTTTGGAAGGAGTTTGTTTTCTCAAAGCCTTCCGTTTCACTGCAGCTGATTTAAAACTAGGGTTGTGTTTCAGCAGCAGCAGTTGTAGGAGTGCAAGAGGGGACTCTGCCACCTCGGCCTCTGCCAGCATGCTTCACACTGAGTTGTTTCTGGGACTGGGCTCAGAAGCTGTTCATAGGACCAGACCTGGAGGGAAAGCTGCCCATTCCTTCTGGTGGCCCTGGCGAGGCTGCACAGGGGCACAAAAGATGTCCCTTAGCCTGGCTGCACACAAACCCAGCAGTTTGTTGCCCAGCAGTTTTCCCTGCCTGCAGGAATGGTCAGCAGCAATGCAGGCCTGTGCCCACCAACACAGGGATGTGTGCAGTGCAGCAACTGAACCAGATTTTGCTGAGGAACCAGTGCCATGCCATTAAAACCTTTCCATCATAAATGCTTGTGGAGTCATCATTCCCCCATCAGCTCAGCTTCTTCCCTCTCAGATCAATGGCTTCACAAGTATTCCTATTTACTTATTTTATTTACTTCTTGGCTTTGTTGTCAAGACAGGCAGAAATCCAACTCTGGGTTTTTTCTTCAAGAAAATTTGTCTATTCAGCTCACTTACTGTCTTGAAAACGTCGCTGGAGGAGATCTGAGCAAGCTGTCACAGAGCAGAGCTGACCCTGAAGTGCTGTGCCAAAAAGTTAGCCCCAAGATGGTGTTCAACACAGCAAATTCCCACAAGGAGATTGGGAGTGGATACAGGAGCAGAGAAGGGGTTTACTCCAAAGGACTTGGGCCCCTAGGGAAGAAAGCCAAGCATGCTGTGCAGTGGTGGTGAACAGCCTTACTCCTGGAAGTGACTTCAGTGCAGTGAGATCTCCATGCTGGGGCTAAAGTAATTCTTTCCTCATGGCCAAGTGTTTGTTAAAGCAATGCTCTGCTTGCCTGTTGCCTGCCTCTCCTAAACACACTGGGCAGCAGGAGGGGCAGGACATCAAGCCAGGCTGAAAAAGAATGTTTTAGTGACTTCAGTGAAAGTCACTTCTCCTGCAAGTGTACCTGGTTACACAGTGCGCTCCATCCCCCCAGGCTGGCTGTTTTCCTGGGCTGTCACAAACTGCTAACAGCAGTGCTTTTCATCTCACACTGCTTCTCCAGGTGGGCTAGTGTGGGCTGTTCTCCACCTCTGGGCACAGACCTGTTCTCCTCAGGGCAATCCCACTCCAGCCAGCAAAGCCTTACTTCTCCACACACTCCCACTATTATGTTCTCCTTAACCACACAATGCCTCTCTTCTCACCCCACATTGGGAAACTCTGTGGGGACCATGGCAAAAACAGCTGACCCCTGGGGATTTTGTGGCTCCTTGCTGGGTCAGGATGGTCCTGCAGTGGCAGGTGGTGCCTGCTGTTGCACCTTTCCCAGTTGATGGGAGGAGCAGCCAGCTGTATTTTCCAGTGGCCCAGGTTCCAGCCCTCCTCAGGGGTGTGGATGTCCAGTGACGTCAGCTGGAGGTTGCTGACACCATTAAGCAAACACATTTCAAGGGATGGTTCAAATAATAGATAAATTATGGGGAAGTTTCTGCTTAGCAAGGATCTTTACACTTGAAATACTTGTACCAACCATGTCTGAAAATAGCAGTGTGGATGGGGAAATATAAATTACTGTCAAAACCAGAGCTGAGTAAATGCTGCAGCGGGGATGTTTCAAGTTCATTAGCTCTTTACAAAGCCATGCTTATACTGGTAGAAAAGTATCTCCAGAGAAGGGGTGCAAATCTGCCATCATGGTCCAGGGATTGAAGAGCCTGGTTGTCCCTTGCCACAGCACAGGTGCCTGGGTGCTGAGCCACACTTGGGAAGGCAAGGTCTCACTGCATGTCATGGCTGAGGACACTTTATTGCTTTCTGTCAACACCCCAGCACTGAGCTGGGGAGTAATATGTGCTTCTAGTGATGTGACCCCTCAGACAGCATTTTAAATCAAGCTTCTGTCTGTGGGGAGGCATGAGAGATCCCGTGACACCATTTTTATTTCAGGAAGAATAAAGGCATTCATCTCTGCAACATTGGATAGATTCACTGCCTTATCCCAATAGGGCATCCTCACATAAACAGCTGAATTAAACTGCAGTCTGGAATAGCAGTCACGGGTAGGAAACTCAGGCACTAATTTTACTTCTTCACTGAAACTATCCATGTTTTATCACTCTGAAGGAGGCTAGCCAGCTGTTTGTGCTGTGGCTTCCAAATAATGGCACCATTTTTCCTCTGAGTCAGTTTTGTTTGAATGCTGATAGCTGGTATTTATGTTTTCAAGCCCAGTCATGGCCAGGACTGTGAGAAGAAAATCAAAAGCAAGTTCCAACCTTTAGTTCCAAGGAATCTGGCCAAGCTGTGTAGGTCAAATTGCAGTTTAAACCTTTAAAATGCAGTTTTAGTTCTACGATGACTTTTAGTTCTACCAAGAAAGCCAAAAGAGGAGTGCTGATAACAATTTTAATACCAATGGGGACAGCTGATTTGAATTAAGCCTTTTTTTCTCAAGTGAGAGACAGAAGCCCTTATAAGGACCACAAGTCTGCCGTGGTGGAGCTTTTCATGACCATTCATAGTCACAACCTTCCTGAATGAAATGTAAGCTTTGAAAACATCATCCCAGTTTTACAGATGTGCGACTGTGGCCCAAGGCTTGGCCTGGGACCTCCCCTGAGAGCACTCAGCAATCCTGCAGTTGAGATGTAACTTTTGAGAATCACTCCCATACCCTTCTCACCTTCCTTGCCCTACACCAGCATCCCCCAGGCTGGATCTCACCCTCTGCCCCTTGGGCTGATCACAGCTCTTAGATGGATGTTCATGCACTGCCCAGCTGCTTTGAGGGCAGAAGAACCAGCAAGCTCCTCTGGTCCTTGGACTGATTTCATTCTCCAAGCAGTAGAAAATAAGGAGAAAAAGAAATCAGAAAGCAAAGCTGATGAAGGATATAGATATGTATGCTCACCACAACCTATGGTGTACTTAAATAACATAGCAAGGATTTAAAAAATCCAATCCTTCTATTTTAAATGTAAGCATCATTTGTGAGTATACAGCTGTGTGAGTTAATCATTTGGTGTTATTTTTAGTTCTTTGATTTGTTTATGCATTTTGAAAGTTGCTTAGGCCTCAGTGGCTCTAACAACCCAAGAAGACAGGAAAATGCAAAGTGAGTTGTCCTTGTATCTTTTCTCCTTTTTAGGTTTTGCATCAATCTGATTTTTTCGTGTCAGTTTATATTACTGTTGGATCTGAGTGTGTCCATCACCACATTGTGAAGATGCAAAGCTGCAAAGCCACAAATTCACAGAAGGTTGCTGCCTTATCTCACCTTTTCACAGACCTGTCAATTTTCCTTATCGTTGGCAGCAACTGGGGATAAAATTTGCATGTGAACTGCTTCCAGCAGGATCTGCCCTATTCACCCCGTGGGACAGGACTTCCCTGCCTTCTCTCTGCCTGCCCTTTGCAGTGTTTCCAATAGCATCCTGGCCCCCAGCAGCTCAGACTACCGGGGTGAGGGGAGAGCTCTGCTCCATGCAACCACTTCTCCCTCCTTCCCAAGCACTGCTCCTGGAGAGACACAGAGGTTTAGCATCTCCCACCTGGCACCAGGCTTATTTATGCAACATATTTCCTCTCCTCTTGTCCAGAAGGCTGCATCCCTCTCTCCCCACGACTGGGGTGAGCAGAAATCCAACTCTGGGGCGTCCATCCTGCAGAAAGTGTACCTTGCTGGAGACAAGAAGTGCAGACGGCTGCAGCTGCTCAAGCCAACTGGGACGGCAGCCGCCGGCCCCCACGCACCAGCCCCGCGGCTCAGGTGTCCTCAGGAAGGAGAGAATTAGTGAGGACTTTAATACTGGATTAGGCTGCCCCAAGTTTTCCCTTTTTCTCCTACCAGAGCTCAGCCCATGGAAGCAGGCGGTCTCCGGTGTGGGTTACAGCCTGGGACTGCCCCTCGGACTGGCCACGTCCTCTCCTTGACCCACAGCCCCTCTGCCTCTCTGAGCATCTTGAGGTGGCTGATGCCTGGGGGTGTGCCCCAGGGCCCCCCAAGGGCACAGGGATGGGAGCTGTTTGAGGCTACAGTTACAACCCCATCCTGTCCTCTGCTGTGCAAACTCTAGAGCTGAAATGGAGCATTTTGCCAAGAAAAAAGGCTTTTGCCTCTTCACTCTGTCTTTTTCAAAACCCATCCACCTGAACATGGGTAGAGGCCCCTGTGCTACATGTTCAAAATGTTCTCCCTTGTGTTTTTAGGTATTCCCTTTTTCCATGAAACCTTTGGAATATCCCACCAAGCCGCAGAGAAATCTGCAGCTGTCCTGACAGACTTTAATGGACCTTAAGCCTTGGAGAAGGCTTGAGCAACTCAATGCTGTGGCCTTGCTCTTGCTCCACAGAGGGAGACACACCATTCCCCCTGTGGTCAGAGCTGCAACCAATAATGCAACTACTGGGAGAGTGGAGCTGATGTCTTCTGGAGTGGTAGCTGGTATAGGCTTCTTGGCTGGATTTAGACAGCCCAGCAGGCTGCCCTTCCACAGCAGTCATGTGGAAAGCTGCAGAGAAGATCAGGATATTGCCATAATGCCATCTTTCTGAAAAGCCAGTTCAGTGGCTGAATGAGCTCATGTGGATTCAGGACAAAAATCCCAAAGTCATGCATCACAGAAATCAGAATTATAAAAGATTTCATGTGTGATTTACCCCTGGGACTTAGAGATTTGCCAAAACCATTGTGTGCTGAAAACCAGGAGAACATACAGGGATATCACTTTTCCCCTGTTTCTCATCTTTCCTTGAACATCTGCTACTTGTTGTTGCTAGAGGGAGGTTTGGGATGAAGAGACACACCAGATCTGACCCACTGTTGTAATTCTTTTACTTTCTGCTATGTAGTATTCACTTTTTAACCCCAGTTGACTTTGAACAGCTCAGCAAGGCTTATCTGCCACGCTCTTTGGGAGCTGCTCCTCACTTTCTGAGAATTGCCTATTTGAGTTTCCTCCTGATAATTCATCAGTATTTCCAAAAGGGTAATTAAAAAGCTTTTGTTAACATCTGTCAGGTCAGCCTGCTGAACTGAACACACCTTGGAGGCAGTAGTTTGTCATAAATGTGTCCATGTTAAAAAGCCAGAGCATGATGACCCTGCTTTGGCTCCCAGGTCTAGCGAAGGCGCCAAGTCCCAGGGAACTGTATCTCAAAAGAGCAGGTTCCTTCACTGTCCTGTGGTCTCAGGTAATCAGTCTTGTCCTCTCATAGAAGGATTAGCAGCAGGATTGACAAGCCAGAAGGAATCCAACTGCTTTTTGTGGAGACACAACCTTGGAGAAACCTCTGGCCCTGGGGATTTGCTTTTCATTTTCTGCTCTACAAGTGCAAACAGAGTAGAGAAGCTGCACCCAGGCTGATGGCTCCTGACCATCCTTCTGCTCGAGATGTGAGGCAGCAGGAGCCTGAAAACCATGGCTTGTGACACAATTAAGTAATTGAATTCCATCTGCCACAGCAAGAGCTGTGCTCTGTGTAGCGCCACTTCGCTGCTGGAATATGAAGTTTCTCAAGGACAGCTGAAGAAAAATTCATACTTTGGGAAGCTGGTGGAGCTTTAGGAGTTCATGCAAAAATGCCATGAGGAATCAGTGTTTTTTACAAGAAATGTTTTATATTAAAACATTTAATATTCTGATTCTACTTTAGGCAATGTGATTATCCCAGTCTTGTCTAAACCTGGCCTCAGGAAGGTTTCACTTCCAACATACATTTTTCTTCATAGGATGAGTCAGAGGAGGTGGGACGATCTCATGGCACAGACCCTGAGCTGAACTAGAGAGTGCAGTGGGAGAATTCATAGCTCAGGCCACAGCCCCTGCCTGTGTGTAGTTGTGCCAATCAGAGCAGAACCCCAAAGCAGATGGGCCATGAGCATGTTGGGCTTCTGCTGAAGGTGTCAGAGGTCCTGGCACAGATTTTGCATTGGATCATGCTGTGGGCATGTGCTTCATGTACCAGAGCCCAGTTCACTGCATGCTGCCCATGTTCTTGTTCCCCTGCCACGTGCTCTGCAATGTTGCTGCTGTGGGCAAATGGCTTTGGAAAAAAACTCAAGAAAAACATCCAGAACTCAGCTCACCAGCGCAACTCTCATCTGCTTGGGGAGGTCGTGCTGCACATCACAAGGTTTGGGTCCAGCCTTCTCAGCTCAGCTTGGTGACCCTGTTCAAGCTGCTGAAGATGCTCAGCTTAGGTGGATATAGGAGCGAGTTTTCCTTGCACAAGCAAGTCAGTTTTTGGGAAAAGTTTTCATCAAATTTCAGGAGAAGTTGCAATCTGTGCTAATAAAAATTCACAGATGTTTTTTGACCTGACACGAGGTAATCCTGTGACTTCCAGCACTAACACAGCCCCACGCATTTCAGCAGCCGTGTAACCAGACACACATGTAAACAGCAGTCATGTAAACAAGACACAGTCGTTTGGTGGACAACAAGACACAGTTTGGTGGACAACTCCTTATAGCTCCAGTGGGAAGAGCGAGCCTTGACAGCCCCCACAGCTTAGTCAGAGCAAGGTTTCACTCCCCAAAATAGCATTCCCTGCTCGCCAGCAGCATGGGGCTGCTGTGCCAGGGTGTTCTAAGCCAGGACACACCATGCTCAAGTCCATAAAACCATTTGTCAAAGCCTTTGGCACACTGCTGTCCCTGGGTTTCCCAGGAGCCCCCAGGCATGTTGATGACAATGTCCCCATCAGCAGAAGCACAATCTGTGTCAGCCCCATGGGAATGACACACACACCCCCCTTTACAGGTTTGAAGATACCAATGGCCATGAACTTCCCTGTGCTCAACCAGGAGTGCCAAGGGCTCCTGCAACACCTGATGTCTTCAGGTACCACTTGGCATCACTGGCCAGGCTAAGCCAGTCTCCCACAAAAACTTTTTCATCAGCTGGCATGAGATCCCATCTGGGTCAAGGAAACGTCCTACTGGAAGGGCTCAGTTTTAACTTTTTTTTTTTTTTAAAGCATCTCTTTGATTTATATTCTGAGCTAAAGTTTTTAAGGATCCTGAGGCAAATCCCACCTCAGATGGCAGATCCTGGTATTGCAGATGAAGCAAAAAACCAGTAGCAAATAACATGACATGCACCAGGTTTTCCACACATCATTATGGAGGAAGCCACGTGCCCAGAATAGATTTACGACATACAGAAGCAGAAAAGTGCAGTAGTAATGAACATTTTAAAGCAGAGAAAAAGCCTGTTTAATAGATAAATCTTCTTAAGAAAGAAAAGGGAGTATTATTCTGAATATACCCTTTTGGAGTGATATTCTACTATCAACATTTTGGATTTAAAAAGATATCTGCTATAGATCCTCATGCATCTGTCCAGGATATTAGCTGATGGCAGGACAGCTTGTGCAAAGTGTGTGCACACAGCTACTGGTGGCTCCAAGAAAAACACTTGTTTTCTGTGTGACAGCCACCACCTCTCTGTGTGCCACAGTTATTTTGGGCAAGGCTGGGTGGACTGGTATAGAGACAACCTGCTTTGAAATCCTCCACTGTGCTTTATAAGGAAGGATGCCAGGGATGCAGGATGCAGGAGGAGGGCTGAGGCACAGGCAAGCCAGAAGGAAGCACTGGGAACACGGAGGTGGGAGCTTTATAGGATAAAAGCAGGGGACAAGGACAAACTGAGGGGACAAGTCAAATGCTAAAGACAGAGTGCTGCACTGCTGAATATTTCAGGCAGCTAGAATAACAATTCACACCTCAGAAATGCCATGGTTTATTTAACGTGTCATTTTTTTGCCCTTTTGCCCCCAGCCCTGGAGAGGATGAAGCAGCTGCATGGCATCCCCTGAAACCCAAATCCTGCCCCCTCTGCCTTCTGCAGAAAAAATGTGTTATGGGAGCTTTGTTTGCAGTAGTTGTGCTTTGCCAGCTCCTGCATCTGCAGGCCAGGACACTGTGCAGGTTTTGTGTGCCCCTAGGATGCTCTGAGCTGAAAGCACCCACAGATTGGTGCTGCTGCACTATTACATTTTCCTGCTGCAATAAAAATTAAACCATTGAGTAAAATACTCCCAGTAGGAAACACGAAAATCTGCAAATAGAAAGCACAGGAAAGGGTTTTGTTGCCATGCCAGCCCCATATGCACTCATGAACAATGAAATATAGTGACTTCTGCAATGCTCAAAAATGCAGAGTGCCAGAGCAGACTTGGGGCTGGCAGAGGCAGAGAAGGGTCTCTGTGGATCTTTGGTTGGATCCAGAAGGTGGACTGTGTGTTCCTCACTGCACCAAAAGGAAAGAGAAGGCAGGATGTGAGTCCTGACTCATACCTGCACTGAGCACATACACACAAAAAAATCACCAATGTCTTTCAGATGTTATTAGAGCAGGGAAAAAGCAAAGGAGGATGGAGGGATTTCTCACCAGCTGGGAAAAATGAGAATGTAATTGCAAAGATGTGATATCCTCTACCTTCCCTGCTCCAGGTCTTGAGTTCCCAGCATGAAATTTGCTGCTATACTCTGTTACAATGGGGACAAAATCAAACAGAGCAGCGCAGCCATGTGGGCCAGCCAAGGAAAGCCAGCATTTTCCTGTCATGAAAGGGAAACCCTGGGTGCCTCCCTGCACCCACCTGGCACAGAGTGGGGCTCAAGCACCCCAAAATCAGTGTGGCTCAAGCACCCCAAAATCAGTGTGGCTCTGGCAGGTGCCCCAGTGAAGGGGGTTGGCCCTGTGGGGTGGCTGCAGCGAGGAGACAGGGATGGAGCCCTGGGCGCCCACTGGGGCTTTTCCCCAGGCAAGGAAGGAGCCGTTTGCAGGCAGCAGGAAGGTGGATGGGGAGGGATGGAAAGGAAGAGCCCCCATCAGAGGCCACAGCTGATGGCCGTGCCCAGGGCGCGCGCCCCGGCTGCTTCTGCTCCGGAAACGCCATCGGGGGGCCCAGCGAGGGCGAGCTACGCGAGGAGAAAAGCAGCCTCAGAGCATGTCTAAGGTCATGACACTTGACCTTTCCATTTCTTTTCCTTTTTGAAACCTGATTACATCTATTTTTAGGCCCGTGCTCGGGGAAGGAGGGGGAGCAGGGGTGGGCTGACCCTGCCCGATGGCGCAGCTCCGCTGTGTTCCCTCCTTGTGCCTGCCCCTGTTTGCACATTGCAGCGGTGGCCCCGTGTGCCCATTCACACTCCAAGTCACTGAGTGAGCCAGGGGTGGTACCAGGGTGTTTCCACCACCCCAAAACCCCTGCAGACCGAGGTCTGCTTGGCATGTGTGAGAAGGAGGAGCACGTGTTGCAGTTGGTTTGGACAGGGAGTAATGCTCCATAGTGAGCAGCTTCCAAGGGGATTCGCTCTGGGTGGTGAAGGAAGACATGGTTTGGTGCAAAGGAATGAGGTTGCTGCAGACCTGTTCTGAATTGAGATAACTCTAACCCTGTGGGTTGGTGCGTGAGGGGCTGCTGGAAAGGTACTGGAGTGGAGGATGGACTTGGGGATGTCAGAGTCGAAACACAGAAATCGCCAACTTTGAGACTGATTATTGCAAACCAAGTTAGGGTTTCTCTTTTTATCTTTAAGACAGGCCAAATCACACTTGAAGCAACAAGGAAAAGGGTGTGAAATAATCATGGGTGGTGAGAGCAAAGCTGGTTCCCAAGACAACATTCCCTTCTCCAAGTATAATGTCTATTTTATTTTACTATTTTAGCTTGTCTGAGCAATAAGAAAATAACAAAAAACCCTCATAACCTTCTGGCAGACTGTTTTGCCAGGCACAGTTTTTCTCCCACTTCAGCTGCCTGACTGCCAGGAGCATAAAGGGGGAAAGCCAGGAGCTGGAAAGCCAGCAGCATAGTGGGTGTCTGCAGGTGGGGCTGGGCTTTCCCTTCTCTCCCTGGGAGCTGGTGTTTCACCCAGTATGAGCTTTGCATCCTGCCTTTCCCACGGCTCTGGCCAAAATCAAGCTGGGGGCTGGGGGCTCTCCAGTACTTTGTATTGTTTTGTACATTAGTGTTTGGAAAAAAATAGTGCTGAAGGCCACCTTGGTGATAGTGGCTGGGAGAGGGGTGGACTTGGCTCCCCAGGAATCAGTTCCTGTGACCATCAGCATTCAGCTTTCCAGGGGGATGTGAGAGCATGCCCTAAAGGGAGTCTTCCATGGGAAAGCACTAAGGAAGTGCTGCTTGGTCTTGCTGTATGGCAGACTCCCTCTCTCTCTTTTTATTTTAAAACAAAGGTTATCCTGCCCACCCAAGGCCTGACTTGTTTCACATCACCCATGTGGCAGCATCTCACAAACATTCAACAAAAAAAAAAAATTGGGGTGTCTGTATTCCAGTATGATATTTACATGTTATTTTAATATACCAAATACACACACATACACACACACACACACACACACACACACACACACACACACACAGATCTTTCTGCTTTGTGTTTTTTCTTCGAAAGATCCAGGGTATGGTCAACCAATTCTCTTGGCTGCTTAGCAACAGGCAATTGAGCCTGCCTATCAATTCTCAGTTTATAATAACCTGAGGCAGACCTAGATTTTTGTTTTCCCTTGAGCTTTTGTCTTCCCTTCCCTCTATAATAAATACCAGAAATGTAGGGGCAGCGTGTGTCAGAAATCCCCCAGTGGAATATCTTTCATCGCACTGGCGGGGCTGCTCCTCTGGCAGGACAGAGCTCCAGGTCCCACACACACCACTCTCCTTTGTTAAAACATTTGAGAGATTCATTCTGCATTAGACCACACCTCACAGTAGATATATCATTGAAACACATAAGTTAAACCCAGTGATTTTCTGTTTTGCATGGAAAACAAGACCCAGGGAATTTACCTGGACAGAAAGACTGAATGCAACCCTCAAAATACACAAATAACCTGGATATATCTGTCTTTCAATGTGCCATAAAAAAGGACAGAATATAATTAATTTTACTGGCCAGTGGAGCCCTAAAACAGCATGTCCTGCACTGAAACTTAAGGGGCTGGAGCTGAGGGGCCTGGCTGTGCCCCTGGGGGGAAGTGGCACAGCATGAAGGCTTTGGGAACAGAGTGTTGTGCCTTAGTGAGCACTGAGGAACTGCTGCTTTGGGTTGGAGGAGGCCAGCACGTGGTGATGATGGAGAGGTGCGTGTTCAGCCCATCCTGAGAGGTGCCTGAAGGGCAGTGGGTGGGATGTGGCTGGGTTTCCACTGCTCCACCAGCAGCACCTTAGGGATGCTGCTTGCTGACTGTCACTGCCTGTACCCAGGAAGGAAAAGCAACCTGTAAGGCCTGGAGATAAGGCAAACCTCTGGGGATAAAACATGAGCAAATGGGAGAAGCCTGTTCACCCACCTCTGCCCCATGAGCAGGCCCATTCATAGAGCTTGGGGTGGGGACTGTGTGGTCTTTTTAGATGCGTGTCCTGGGTTCCATTGTATTCTATCACCATCTTCATGAGCTATTGAACCAGGTGGGGTGGTGTTCCTTGTCTCCTCCCTCTGGACTATCTTCTGTTAATGGGCTGGCTATTGAAACCAGGTGGGGCAGGGTTTTTTATCTCTCCCATGACCCATCCTCCCTTTAGGGGATATCTTCTGTTAATGGGCCATCGAGTCTCACACATTATCCCATTGTGAGATGCTCCGCCCAGGGGGAGGGACCAAGCATTCCATCCTGGATATAAGCTGAACTTTTGAACACCTCGGGGAGCCCTTGTCTGCTGGATTCCCAGAGGAGAAGAGCTACTGCTGGATCTTCTGGTGGAGACCAGACCTTGTCTTCAGGATCACCACTTTCAACAAGACCACTTTCATCTGGACTGGTACCAACACCCTGACTGACAGGGTGCCAGGTTGTATTCTCACTCTGTCAGTGGTTTCTTTTTCATGCTATTTCATTTATTTATTTTCTTTTTCTATTAAATTGTATTTCTGACTTAGACTCTCTCAGTGGTTTGTTTTCAAACCTGCACAATGCGACCCCTCCATACCAGGATGACTACAGTTCTCACAGTTATCCTGTAAACCTAAGCATTTCCATCATAAAGAAGCATTTCCAGGAGACTGACACGTTTTTTACAAGCAGGTGAGCAGGAGTAGCCCAGCCACCCATGTCCCCCACTCTAGAAAGAATCTAGAAAGAATTCCTGGTGCTGGTCCACAGCCCTCAGCCTCAGCAGAGCTCTTGTGCTCACACAGTGTGGTGCAAAGCTGCTGCCTGCAGTCCTCCTGCCCACAGCCATGTTCTCCCTGCCCATGGTGTTCCTTGCCCAGTCTCCAGGTACCCTCCAGCTGTCCTGGCTGGTCTCCCCACAGAGGATGAGCATTTTCCCTCACATGGGGAGTCCTGGCTCTTGAGGAGAGGTTTCACACCATCCAGCCCCTTGCCTCACCAAGATATCCCTGCCCAGTGTGGTCCTGGCACTCCCCAGGCATTGCTGGCCTGTGACCCACAGCAGTATCAGATGCAGTATCAGATGTAGCACTAATTGCTGGTGACCAACGTGACAAGAACACAGCACTGTCCCTCATGTCCCTTATGTCATCCCAGCCTGTCTGAAGGGGACCTGCAAACAAACTGTTGCAGGGAGTACTGAAACACTCTCTTTCACTCAGGTCTTTGCAATTGCTGCAGGCAGACTGATCTTTACCTAGTCTCCACTGTAGGCACATCAGAGGACCAAGTGCTGTTTCTCCCCAGAGCTCATGACCTGAAGGATGGTCAGAAACTGCTGGCAGTGCCTTTGCTTTCTTGATTTTTCTGTGTGGACCAATGGGTTCTTCAAACTCTGGTTCATGCTGATTCTGGAGATGACAGAGATAATGGGGATGGAAAAATCCAGTAACATGCATGGATCCCCTCTCTCAAGGACCAGATACCAGAATGTTCCTCTTGCAGTGTGAGTGGAGGTCATGCCAGGGAAGGAGAACTGGGGATCCCCATGGTTCTAGCACAGCTCATGTGCTCACAGCCCTCCCTTCCAGGCTGGAGCCTGCTGAATTGTTCTGACCTCCTGGATCATGTAATAACAATCAGTCATCTTTTGTTTGATGGAAATTTAGCAGAGGATTCAGCTTTTTATAAAACAGGATGTCTGGAAATGAAACATAGGCAGGCCATACAAGAGGACTGGCCTAGGTGTTCCCTTAAGTGTAACTTAATGGAAGCAGCACATCACTGGGAATGCACGTGGACAGGACCTTTCTCCAAAAAATCCTGCAGGAAAGCCACATCCCTGCATGGTGAAAATGTAGTCAAATGAGTTTGTCAGTGTGGAGGTCATGGTATGGTTCTCTTCAGAACCTCTTAGAGTGGGAGGGAAATGTCACATTGCTTTTGTTGAAAGTTCAGTTATAACTGTGCTAAAGAATGTACCAATCCATCTTCTACCTTGTGTTGTGCCCTCCTGTTAGGACAGTAAAATTACAGGACAAAGAAGGCTCTACCTTTCAAAATAAGATGTTAAGAGAAAAAAATGTTTGTTCTTCACAAAATCTGTGCATTTGCCCTGTTCATAGCAGGAATTAAAAATCTACAAAGAAATCTAGGGCACTTGGTGCACTGTTGTTTCAACAGTAATTTCTGGATTCAAAACATCCAAGAGGGATTACAGAAATACTGTGCAATCCTTCAGGAAAGGGGAAATATTTTAAAACACTTTAGCTGTGGTGTAAATGAGAAAGAACTTCACTGAAGCCACACAAGATCTTGTCATCACAAAACTGACAGTATTTTAAGTGCATTTATCTTACAGTAACTCCGGTGCAATTCTCTACTGGAAACCCACTTCTGCAAAAATTAATGAACTTCAAAAAGTTTACTTATGGCTAAGAGTATATGTTTAAGAAAATAGAACAACCAAAAAGAAAACAAAATACAGAAACAAGTACTCAGACAAGAGGTTACATTATTTTAGCTTCCTGAATTCAACTCTGGCTCTCAAAATGGTGACACTTTTCTGGACACTTTTCTTCCCGTAGACCCTTGTCCATTTATGCACCTGTACATCTGGTGCACAAAGTGGAATGAGACCCTTTCCCACAGTGAGGATGCAGCACTGGCAGTATTTGAGGAAAACAGCTTTGCTTTACCAAAAAAGAAACAGCAACAACTACAAAGTCCAAACCAGAATAACACTGAGGATAGAAGAAATGCAACTGGGAGTGCAAATTGCTGAGAAAATGGCTCCAGTGTACAGGAAAATTATTTCTACTGAAGCTTTTGTATGGGCTCAGCTATTTATTATTCTCACACACATGGTGATATATTAAAATTCTTGTTGGCAAAATGTCCATTCAAAATTAAATGATGCTTTAGCCTCACCATGAGGATTTTTGTTGTACCAAGTCACATTCGTAATAAACTTTATTAAATGCGATAAAATATTACACAGCTCAAACAGAGAAATCCAACAGGGAAATCATGTCCATTTCTGTTAAACTAAGTAGCAGAGCTTTGTTGTTGGCATTAGAACAGCTCTGAGATATAAAAGAGATATGTTCTAGAAAATCTCCCCATAGTTCTTTATGAATAATTGAAGACAATATATAACCCAGACGCTTGTTTGCTACTTCCAGAGTTGGATCCTAGAGGACCACTAAATTAATTTTTAATAACCTATGCTATGGTTAAAGTTATAGGACACAAATATTCATTCTAAATATACTCATCATATCAAGAATAATCCCAAGGTTATAACCTGGCTAGCAGGAGGTTTACAATGACTAAGAAAGCAGAAAGGGAAACATTAGCACAGCTTACAGCTACTCCAAGTTATTTTTCAGATATTGTCTGTTTGTGCCTCTAACCTACATGTTCCATGACTTTAACAGTGCACCATGGTGTGAATGCTCAAATTTTCCAGGGCAGTTCTCCTTGCTTTTGTGGTCACCTTTTCCCTCCAGAAGCTGGGAAATGATGAGGCCTTTTGAGCGTATGGGATCTGCACAAGATCTTACCCACCTAAATTATTTATCAGTGAGGAGGCAATTTCTGTTAGTGCCTCAGGGTGATGCTGCAAATGTTTCACAAATTTATTTTCCAAAAAAAATTCAGTATAATAAGTTGTCTGCAAAATAAATTTGTAGAGAACAATATAATCATTAGGAAATTCAGTCTGTTTTAAGCAATTGCTAACTGCACCTAGGCCTCCATTAATCACTGCATAATTGTGTTTCACCTAATATTAACTCTGTCCTCAAGAAAGGCTGGTTTATCTTTGGAATAGATGAACATAATAAAAGAAGGGAACAATGAGGGAATGACAAAATCAGCCCAAACTTTAAATCAAAAAAGAACAGAGGAGTTACCAAGTACCCTGTGCCATGGATGACTCAATATTTGTGCAGAACCTCTACAGTTTATCGCTGAAATGAGCAGCAAAAACATATTTGAACGCAGGTAGACTACATTTTGTGGGGCTGTGATGAAGCATGAGGGTTTAGGACACTGTGCCTGTGCCAAACAAAGCTTCTGTTTTGTCAGAAGCAGAAGGCAGTTTTGGAAACCCAGGTTTGCAATTTCTTGTATGCAGATATACCATGTTCCCTATACAGACTTGCATGGCTGTACTCGGATGAGAGAGTATCTTTTCATTTGGGTATTTGAAAGAAGATCTTCAAGAGATTTTTAAAATAAGGACATGATTAAATTTCAAGGCTTCTAAGAGAGATCCATGAGCTGAGAAGGTCTCATAGGACTCCTTGAAGACATCTGAAGATACCTGCAAATGCAGTAAGGTCTCTGTGGCTTTCCTCTGCCACCAAGCTAGGGATATGCTACTAAATTATAATTATAAATCTCAGCTGGAACCTTCACTTTAGAGCTGCCATTCAGTGCTGGTCATGACAAATTGCATTAGGAAGGAGGTGGGTAAAAACTCCTAAGTGCCAAGTTGAAGCAATTCTAACCTTGGTTGTTCCTTTTCCTCATTTTTAGGCAGAGCACAAATTGTGGATGAAATGTGGCTCCTGCCAGAAGATTACAGTTATGGCTTCTATACCCAGTAAAGAAGGAAAGAACCATACAGTATATATAAGTTTTTTTTTAACTCCCAACTTTGGCCATAAGGGATTTAGACCTGCAGGCCTGTTTTCCCACTCACTTTTCATCTTCTCAAAATGAAGCACAGATTTCTGGCTAAAGCCAGAATGCACAGATATCCCTCAAAGCACAGCCCTCCAAAGCCTGTCACGCAGGGCAACAAAGACCTGAACAGTGAAGAAATATTTGCAGCCATATGGGCTTTTAAATTCTGATTAATTAATTTGATTTTTTTTGTTTGTGGTAATACAGAGTGCAAGAGATGAAGCTGTTCCAGCCATCATACAAATACTGACCAAGACAAGACTCCCTGTTACTAAAACCTTTCTGAACTGGTTAGTCACATCTAGATTAACTCTTTGTGACCTTTAGAGAAAGGTCTTGCAAGCTCAAAGATTAAACAGAGAGGAATGTGCATCTGATCATGCAATACACTAACAGCCCTGTGTTTAAATATCACCTGGCTGGAGGGATCATGGATTTCGAGCAACATCGAGCAACATTGTCCTCCAGGAATCTTCCCTTATTTGAGTTGTGCAAAATTGAATCAGAGAATTGGCTCAAAACACTGTCAGCTGTTAATTCTGTCAGCACTGCTACTAACCCAGGGAGTAGTTTAAGAAAAGCCCTTCCTCACTTTTGTTCCTGTGGTTATTTTTTAAATTTTTATGTTATTTATTTATCTTTGTTTTAGATAAGCAGGGCTGCTCAGGTCACTCCCCCCAGGAGGTTGCTGTGATCAGATGTCCTCCCCTGGGGCAGTCCTGATGAAGACAACATCGGCTCACCCTTGGTCACTCGGCTTCTCTGAGACATCACCTTCACAGCACCCTGCTGGCAGGGTGAGCCCCAAATCATGCAGTCTGTGTACAACAGTGCCCTAGCTGCCAACTGCTGAGAGAAATCAAATTAAAGTTATACCTAGTGCTCCTTTTTAGTGCTTTATTGCAATTTTAATTGAAGGATTTGCATTTACTCTTTTATTTTTTAGCACTGTGTAAAAGTTACAGCTCTGTCTCCATGGACTGTCTGAAATCAGTGCAAGCTGAAAACAGAAGTTACCCAAGCCCTTGGATGATAACACAAGCAGGATTCAAAAACTCAGTCTGGAACTACAACCCACTGACTCAATGAACTTGAAAGATGCCATTAAAAGCAAGCAGCTCGGAATGAGAGGTTCCCAGGAGCATGGCAACCCGAGGGCTAAAGTAACGTGTGGGCTGGACAAAGTGCTATCAAGGAAACCCCTTGATCTTGGACTGTGGCTGCCAGATCACAGAGCAGTCTTGAGGGAGGACATCAGGTTCCCATCCGATTGCTGCTTTTAGTCAGTGGTCCCAGAATATCCCATTACAGAGACAGGGTGCACACAGCTACCACAGGCATTAGCTGACTACTCAGCTATGTCCCTGCAACATACAAAAATCAAATGACAAAGGAGATGATGAAAGAGAAACAATCAAAAAGAAATTAAAACTGACCAGTATCTTAATCTACAGTAAATTGCCTTGTGTTGTCCTCAGTAGCTAGGTAGGGATGTTGGTACTAAAGAAGAAGAAAATGAACCCTGCTCTTTTTTATTTAATCTTGATGTTTAATACCATTCATGTTGCCATTGCAGTCGTTATATTTGGCCCAAACTTGGGCTGCTCTCGCTTTTCTGAGATCTTATTCCCTGTTAAAATCCAAGAGAACTTTACAAAGAGGATAAGCAGCTCAATTTCAGGCATGTTGGGGGAGTCTGTGGTTAGCAGAGTTTACAGCATAGACATTTAAACCTGTGGTCTGCTGGTAAATTCATTAGGAAAAGCAAAAGGGCTAAAAATCATTTAAAGTCACTAATATATGGAGCCACACAATAGCCAAAAGCTATGGAAATAGAAGATCACAGAAAAGATACTTTCAGAATATAAAAGCTGGCCAGAAAGTATTAAATTTCAGCTCTACTAAATAAAATATCTTCTAAAGGTTTTTTGTCTTAAAGACATTGCTGAGCTCATAATCAATCAGTCTGGCTACTTAGACACAGTGCCCCATCGGAGGATTTAGCAAAAATGAAGTACTAAATTATTCAGCATTTAAGCAATTGTGTAAGGAATATGTAGCTGAAAAGGAAAAACTGCAAACTAAGATTATTTTCCTCTTACATTGGTATATACCATAGTTTTAACAGGGCTTTCCAGGGAGCTATCTAGACATTTTTTCTACGCACAGAATTGAGATCCCAGCTTTTAATCTTGTATTTTAAAGTCAAATTACTCTAGTAGTTATATGCAGCTGGATCATCTTTCTCTCTCAACTTTTAAAATTAACTTTTTCACTGTATTTACAGCTATGTTTTCTCTTTCTCAGGCTACCTTTTTTATAAAAAATAGCCAACAAAAGACTTGCCCTTCTCTATTAGAAATCTGCATGATGTTAAGCTTATAAAGAAATACTAGGAAAGTCTCATCTTACTATACATGTACTACACACATACTGTACATGAATATGTCCAAGGAGTCACAGGGATAACACTTTTCAGACAAATGCTATGTATTTTCAGAAAGACAACTGGAAATTACTAAGTGTAAAAATTTCCATTCCTCAGAAAGGTTTTCCAAGCTGTCATGTACACAAACCAGATGAGATTTACATTTTCCATGAAGAGTTTTGATGAATTTTGGATATGCTTTGATACATCAGCTCTAATCTTCTGGAAGACTTTCCCCTTTTAAGTCTTCCTCAAGATTCATTATCAACCTCTTGAATGTCTTACAAAACACGAATACAAGCCTACTAGTGCTGGAGACAGTATCCCAGCAGTTAACAGCCGTAAGAACAATGGCAAAGTGGGCATTATTGCATGCAATTTCATGCAATTTTCATACACAGCTGTTAAAACACAGGCAGGAGTTCTGTAACACTGGAATTCACAAAGAACTGATACTGTAAAATGTTACGCCAACACCTGACAAAATGGAAAATGTTGTTTGCCAGGGCCTGCATCTCAAGGTCACAGTATTAAACAGCATCAAAATAACTTGTTAAGGTGATAAATTTAATTCTCAAGCCCCCATGTCTTTTATTTTAGCATTGAATTTCCTTCTGGCAGCTGCACTAAAATACTAAACCACTCTCAGAAGCTGAATGACACGATCTGGGCATCACGGTTTATTGACTCATGACAAATAACCAACACACATTTCAATTCTTTGATCAGTGGTAGGGTTTCTTACTTACCTTTCAAATGTATGCTGCAAAGTTCTGAACAGCAGAAAAACTCAAATCAAAGCCAGACAATAATGATTAAAACAGCAAGATATCAACTCCACCTAATTTGTTTTTAAAGAGGATGCTTCTTGAAACTTTATACCAAACATTTTTAGTTACTGGCCACAGAGCAAGCAGGAGGGTTGTGCTGGATAAAACTACAGTAGATGTTAGTACTTATTCGTATCTATTTCCAAAATGAAGTGGTAGCACTGTCTGTTGAACAGAATTTGAGGTGTTCTGCACTATTTTAAAACACAACAGTTTCAAATCATCATCTGTTTCTACCCTGCCATAGTGACAAAAGATTTTCATAGTTCTACCCCCTTTTTTTCCCCTGCCATATATAAAATGTTAGAAATCAAAATGTAATTCTGACAGATTTAACCCATACACATTTACCTAAATAGATAATTCTGTTACTTTGGTGACAGTCTTCAAAATAAATCGAACACGACCAAATAAACAACATTCACCTTGTCTTTTTTCCCCAGTATTTTTTTAAGTATGTTAAAGAATGTACAGAGGCCCATACATTTGTAAAGGCAACTTGATCATTCAGCAGCAAAACCAGCTTACAGAAAGCACAATATAAAATAACACTGACCCAGACCTTACACTGCTGAATTACTCAACCTTCATTTTTATATTGCTAAACTTCTGAGCAGTTTTAGAGATTTCATAATGTATCTCCTTCAGAACTCAGGAAAACAACAGGTAACAGAAGAGGGAAAGCCCAACTCCCTGGCATGTGAGCCAACCACATCTCTGGAGGGAGGGTGGCAAGACTGGAACTCTAGTTTGATGTACAGACCCAAGACCCTAGCCTGGAAGAAACCATCAGGAAAGCAAGCTGCCATGCCATCCTTTGAGGGCTGACACATTCTGCCAGAGGATTTTGGCTATTTTCCCTGAGAAGGAATGGTGAGAATCTTCAGATGCATCCCAAACTAGAAATGCTTTACAGCAACTACTTCACTGCTTCTACACTTAAGTGTAGAGTCCCATTCCCCCTTGTCAAGCTTTGCCTTCTCCAACCTCCATTCCACATCAGTGTCTCCACTACCTGTGGAAACATCCCATGCTCTGTTTCATAAAGGCTCTTTATGTCTTCCTCTCCAGCCAGCTCCAGCTGCAGTTTTGTGCTGCAAAGAGAAGGTGCAGCCCTTGCTTTTAGGGCCATCAGTGTTGGTCATCACAGGATTGCATCAGGCTCTTGTTTGCATTCACTCACCTTCCCTGAGACCTTTTATTATCTCTACAGTCAAACTGGACAGCTGCTTCTTCCCTCAAGCTCTATAAGGGACCATTCAACTCAAGCAAGGAAAAAACCCAAACTCTAGTACAGCCTTTTTATTCCCAAAGACACCCCACTTTCAAAGAGCTGAAGGAGGGAATATTGCAGGGCTACAGCCTATGGGACTGGCTCACTTGCAGGTGGGACACAGAGTATCAGCAGTGCTAGACAGACTGAGGGAGGTCAGGTGCCATGGAAGTTAACTAAGAAGAAACTGTCAACTGATCTTCAAAACCTCTCCAGGCTTTGCCGATAAATCCTCTGGACTGAAGGCCTGAGGAAGTCACAGCTTCTGTGTTGACATTTTTGAGATCACAGTGGGGGTTTTTGCTTTAAGTTTGACATCTTAATAAACAACTTGATACTGAGCCTTCTAACAGGAGGAAACAGAGAACCACACCAAGTTCTCTGCTCAATACAAATAAAAATACAAGGCAAGTAAGCATATGACAATTCCTTTTCTTTTTGCCAGTTATGGTAAATTCAAACCCAGAAATGTTAAGCAGTTGGTCTTTCTCAAATGATATTTTGTAAAGTAGAAATCCAAATACCAAAATGCATCTTGGCATGAATTACAATGAAAAAGTGTTGACATGTATTCACACTTAATTTCATTTTTTTTCAAGGAATAAAGTACCAGTAAGGATCCACGCATTTGCCATACTGCAAACTCCTTGTTCTTACTGAGAAGTATTTATTCTTGCAGACAATCCCACACAAATCAGTGCCTCCTTCCCTCAGATGTCACATTAAACTACTCAGGTTTTAAGTATTGTGTATGGGATTTGCAATCTGTTATAGTGTAAGTAAAGAGGATTGTCTGTATTTATGGAGCAAATGCCGGAAAACAAAAAGAGAACGACATCTGCTTTAAAGGAACCACAGACAGCAGAACTGGCACATTTTGGAATTCTAAGACAATAATGTTGGACCGGCGTGTAAAATTCTGCTGTAGACACCAAGTATTGCTTTCTTCTGCAAAGGAGAAATATTCTGATGATTTTTCCCTTGTTTTTTTTTTCTAATTCAGCAGCAATATGAAATGCCAGCATTGCCACCAGATAACTTCTGTCCTTAACTTCTGCATTCAATGAACCCCTTGAGACAGCATGCAGTGTCTGGCTGGAGCAGTACACTCTTTATTTAAGATGATCAATATTCACGTATATTAAAAATACACATGCACGCTTTTGTAGACTTGCAATTTAATGTATTTTCAGAATTCACTACAAAAATGCAGTTTCACAACTGTAACCATACACTGGGACTCCTACAGTAGTATGGAAAATGTACAGATGTCTTTCACAGGACTACCAGTACTGCGCATTGTGCAAATTGTCTAGGACTGCAATCCTTCCCCAGCAGCAGTTGGAAGAAAATTTGTGAGCTGAATACTGATATCAAAATACAGATTTAAATAATTTACTCTTAAAAACATTCATATTTATAACCTCTTACAGAAAATAAAACAACTCATCTGATTATCAGATACATCCCTCAGTTTTTCCAGTTCCAAGGTATACACAGGTCTCCATCCTGCAGCACAGAGTAGAAATGTGAAATGCAAAGGTGCATGCCTTGGAGGTAGGGCAGCGATTCCTCCAGCAGTCGCTTACAACAATCTATCATCTGTGCACTGGAAACACTGGGTTCCTTATACAGGCGATCCAAAGAAAATCTTTCCGTGGAAGTATTGATTAGCTCTCTCTCTGTAATCATCATCCTGGCAAATGGAGACAACACAGAGTGACAAAGTTACAACTTCGTCTCTTAAAACCCCCACCTTGAAATAAGCATTTTAATAGATATTGAACATCTATTAAAACAAGAAATACGGAAGTAAGTAGATAATATGCATGTAAACAAAGGTGTCAATTCATGTACAGCTATGGTAGAGCTGAGATTGATGCATGTGTCTATCTCAGAAGTCAGACTGAACATTTTTCCATGACTATGGGCACCATATGCCCATGGAGTCACATTTCAAAGACATCTTTTTGCTCACTAAGTAACTGGGAAAAACAAAAAAATCTGTGAGGCTCCATTTTTAATGTGAGGAATGAAAATACTTATATAACATTGAAAACTTAAGTTTTAAGCATAAAATCATGTTCATAATTACTGTGTCTTAATTACACCAGTACTCTGTATGTCATCAAAACCAACAACTGAGAGGTACAGTAAACTGAGGCATATTAAGTGTGTTAGTAACTTCCCAATTGCAGAATTTTGTTAATCTGCTTGGACCCAATGATCTTAAAGGTCTTTTCCAACCTAAACGATAATCCAAAGCTTGCAGATGATTTTCTCCTTCACCCCGGAGAAATAAGATCCCACGTGGCAAACTCAAACTACACAGAAATAAACTTAATGTGTAGATTTAAGTAAGTCACTGGAGCTGTGACTGATCAACTGAGGAACAGACAGTTCAGGTTCAGCCAGCCCCACTAGCTTGAGCACTGTGCCCCACGAACACAGCTGCACTTCCAAGCCAGCCTGGCTGCACACCCAGAATCACTGCTGCCCTACAACACAACCCCTGTGCCAGACAGGGGAGGAGCTATAAAGCAGCAGCACCACCACTGGGATGTGAATCAGCCCAAGCTAAGTACAGACACAGCTACTGAGACCATTTGCCTCACATGAAAGAGCTACTGCAGGGCCTCGCCACCACTCTCCAGAGCTCAGGATGGGACCTCCCTACTTGCCTGGCACTGAGCTCTGCTGAGGCACTCGGGTCACTGCAGAGAGCCCAGCCCAGTCTGGCAGTCAGTGACGAGCTGAGCCAGTGAGTTAACCTAGAGCAAGCCTGTCCTCTCTCTCGACCATTTCCATGCCGCCTGTCTGAGTGCATTCCCAAACACCTAGGCACCAAGCTTTCCTGTTCTGTGAAATCTTAGGCTCCCTTGAAGGAATTCCAGTTAGCTGGAGAACTGCAGGTTTGTTTTCAGTCACTTCCACAGGGAGGCTTACACCTTTATCACCACACAAACCTGATACTTTACAGAAGCATGGCAAGGAGAATCCTGCATTACTAGAAGACTGCTACTATCCACACAGCTAACAGAATTTTCTAGAGTAGCAGTGTTTGGATCTCCTTGTGCATTCAGATCGGAATTATGGCCACTCCATGCTGTTTACTGCATGTAAAACATTCAAGTCCATGTGCAAAGTATAGCCAGTACATCTCAAAACATTTTCTTTTATCTTAGGGCCTTTTTAACCACCACAGGAAGCTAAGGAAAATCAGAAGGACAGAATGAGTCCAAGGAAGTATTAAGGGGAAAAGGAGTTTTCAGCTTTGATAAAAGACAAGTAAGAGGAAATACGACACAGCTACAAAGAAAAAGCAAAGGTGATATAGAATGACTGTTTCGTATTTCCTATCACACAAGAACAAAAGAATGACAAATGAAATCATCAGGCTGTAGGTCTATAAATCACAGAACACCTCCTCCCTCTTTCATATACACATGCCACATGTGATTCAAATATGCAATTGTCTGCTATTGGATATTTGGAGCCACAAAATGTAAATTGACTCAAAAAATAGTAAGATAATTAAGAGGGGGGAAAATAAAAAGGTCTGTTGAATGCTATTAACATGAGATAATGTTTCCAGCTTCAAATATTTTCTCAAGTGCAGTCAGAGAAACTGGGAAGTAGCATGGACTAAAAAACCCACCACTCATCCATAAAGCCTCCCCATAAGCTAATGGATGATAGGGACAACTGTACTGTGACCCTGTACAGTTGTTCTTTACTATTTCATACAAACCAGCAATCATCCAGCACACAAGATATGCATCTTGGCTGTTACATTCTTACAACACAGCTGCTTGTACTCTGAGGGCACAGTTTTCCTGGATTAGTGTCTTCATGAAGTGCATAGTGTGAGGTTTTTTGGAGAGACAGTTACCCAGATGCAAATGCGTGTATTTGCTACAACATCCCTCCCAAAATCTATAGACAATACTTTCCTAGCTGTCACATGTGGACAGTTACATAGAGAACTGTTCAGTAGTTACAATTTATATGGCAAAAATCTAATTTCCAAGATGGATTAGGGTTGTGGAAAAATTCCAACAAATCATGTTTACTAAAGTCCGCCTGCAAAACATATCTTTCCAAGTAATATGGTCTTAACACACTTAAAATCACAGCCCCTTTAGCAAGACTTATGCCTAAAATAACTTCACAGAAACATATCTGGATCTATACATCATTTACACTCATGGCACTGTGACAGTTCAACAACACATTAAACGCTTTCCAAAGCAGAAAAATAAACTTGCAGTAACAACCTCTGAAAGGACAAGCACCACTCAGTTACCCGTAACAATATTTTATTAAAAAACCCCAGTATCTCTACTTCATTCTCAAGGACACAGCACACAAAGTCAAGAACCAAATTTATAGTTTTGATGGACATTACAGTGCATGGCCCTAATATTAAGTATGGTGTTGTGACTCCCTATTGTAATCTCTCTCATCTCACTGGCACCTGTGAGAGGGTACCCACGAGGTGTTTCTCTCATCTTACCTCCCCAATTTTTTTTTCTTTGTGTTGTTAGGTACTAATATTTTTCTTAATTAACTGACCAACAACTAGAAATAATGATTCTCTAGTTGGTCTCAGTTATTTTTAGTTTAGATTTCACTGCCTTTTTTTCCACATTTTAATTAACATTAAGACAAATTCTTGCTTTTCTTATTCATTGAGAAGGTGTTTTCCACCTCTTAGCTGGGGAAGTAATTGCAAAAAAAATTATGCAATTTTGTCTTGTAAGCAAAGATGTTTTACTTCTGAATGAAGTAGAATTGTCTCTATAAGGTGAAAGAGGGTATTTTCTAATAACTGTTTGCATTCCCTAATGCTGTAATTCTTAACTTAGTAAAGCTGATGGGTAAAGTTCTATTTTAGAAACAAAAGGGGTTTTTCCATCAAAAGAGTGAGTATGAATACATTCTTTAAAATTCTCCTCCTTCTCCAAATAAAAAACAGGACATGCAAAGATTTTAAAGAGCTAAATGTATCAAGGCACACGAACACTTACTCCTCCTTTCTTTTCAAATTCTCTCTTGCTTCCTGTGCTTTGGCAAAAATAAACCATTGAAGAGCTGCTGGATCACAGACCGTTGGGATCATAAAGTGTCCAAATTCATGTAAGCTTGGTGCATATCTGTCACTGATGACACATGACGGAAGTAAAGAACAGGGTATAATTTTTTAAGGTAACTATTATTTATATAAATTACTTTCAGAAAAAAATTCTAAATAATATAAATTAATCACAATCAGAATAACTGGTAAAAATGATCAAGTTTGGTTCATGAGATTAGAGAAATATAGTACGTAATGCTTTTTTAAAATTACATTTCAAAAGTAACTGGCATTAATACTCAAAAAATATAAACACCAGCACAACAGTACAAAACTTTTGATTTAACCCAGCACAACACTGTAAAACACCCAGAACTTTGAGTCCAACTTGAACGAAATTAAGCAGGATTTTCTTCAGTCTGATTCCTTCTTAACCCATAAAAATGCACTTAAAACCTTTGGAAACAAAAAGACTTTGACATAATGAAAATCTGAGATTATATTACTTTTCTTCTTAGTGACAGGAATAAGCAGTGTAGCAAAAAACAAAAAAGAATAAAAGCTCTAAAAGCAACCAACCTTTCCTGCCAATACCCACCTTTCCAGAATCATTTGCAAGCCTCGCAGACTGCGAGGATGAAAAGGTAGTCTGCTGTCACGTAGTTTATTATAGAAAGAGTTCAGAGTCTCAAAGTACTCTTCTAGAGTCAACAGAGGTTGCAGTTCTTCAATATATATTACTTGGATGCCTCCCAGAAGTTGGCTTATCCGATCTTCCAAGAGTAGCAGCCTTTTTTGAAGCTTATAATAATTTGGCAGTCTCTCAAAAATCTGTGCATACACATGAACAAACATTTTCTATGTTACAGAGCTTAAAAGTTAATTCTAATAAATTAAAAAGTAACAAGAAACTTATTATAAAAGAGAGATTTAACAATGCAAACATGGGATCCAAGGGGAAAAAAATTAAAATCAAAAGATACCAAAAGTGAGACATATCAAATATATACATTTGGACAAAATATATTCGAACAAGCTTTTAAGTATTTTCTGTATTTATAACATAAAGGCACCAAAAGGACAAAAAACATGGATAGATATCCTTCATATATTTAAGAATTAATAGTTTCACATAAAAAAAAATTATAATCTGACACCTGTATAGAACATTTATCACCACAATTAATAGTGGTAGAGCTGTTCCTCACACAGTAGTCACTACCTACCATCTACCCTGTTCATATTATTTTAAAGTAGTTTTCCATACTAAAAAATAGCTGCTGCTAGAACAAGTCAAGTGATTTCAGAACTCTTTAGAAACCCAGAAGAACAGTAGAATAGATAGTAGATAGTTCTGACAGTAGAGTCAGAATGGCTTTTGTCACAATAAAATTTTGTTCAGCATTCGCATTTGTTACAGAGAAAAATAGTGAAAATCCTTTAAATATTGTAGCTCTGACTACCTGAACAGTATTCTACTGCTTCCTCCTCCTAGTAATTAGTAATAAAAAGTAATAGTACTTAGGACTGCTTTCTGGAAGCTGACTCACCAACCTCATCAAGATTTTCACTGACTTTCTGTATAACATTTCACATGATCTTCAGTGCGTTTTAAAATAAAAAGCCTTTGATTTCAGGTTCAAATATACACCTCTCTTTTGTCTTCCTAAGCAAATACCATCACTACAACTAACTACACACTGTTCCATATGCATGGCATTTTGTGTGGCTTTATGACCCCTTCAGAAAAACCTGCAGCAAAGGTTAGAAAGATGAACCACTCATCTTTTCAAGGAAGTCAGTGCTTATTTTAGTATTAATCAGAACATGTTTATTCCAATGAATATCAACACTCTCAAATCTCAAGAAGTTTTCTATTAAATTCTAGTTGCTCAGTTTAAATTCTTAAAAAATCGTTTACACTAACAAGCCACAGTTTGTCTTCCCCCCTCAGTGAAACACATATAGGCAAAAATTCAAACCACCACCAGAGAAAGAAGACTGAGTGTTAACTTTTCATATTATTCACTGACTGGAATACAGAAATAGAATATTCTGATGTTCTAGCAGGGTGAAATTCCCAACTATGAAAATCCACCAATAACCCCCTTTATGAAGAAATATTTTTGATAGAATTATCAGTAATGTTTCAGTATTATCAGTAACCAAAGTTAAATTCCTCAAATGACATGTTGATATTGCTACATATTTAGTTTTTGGTCCTTTGCATACAACGTTATCATTTAGGATGTCAGAAAGCTTATCAGCTCTGAACTGTACACAAGCAGCAGCAGAACTGGCACAGTCACTAAAGATAAAATTCTGCAATATCCACATGAGCTGCCTAAAAGAACAAAATGGAGTGACAGGGTTGGTTAGTAGTCATTGATTGAAATCACCAGTTCACAACTCCCCTTAAATCTCGTATTTACAAAAGATCGGAATAAAATCCATTTGCTCTTCATGGGAATGAGCTCTTTATGGACCAGAAAGTATTCTGCCAGGACTCACTGCACAGACTGGAACAGTGCATAACAAATTAGTTTTCTTTATATCTAATCAGAAGTAGTACTGACTTATTAATGAAAGCAGCAGCAAAGACTGTTGTTAGTAACAGCATATACAGGATTAAATTTCGAATGCAGTGTACACCATTATGCTGAACACATTTAGCTAAGTGTTTGCTTTAAATTACTCTTTTGTTATCTGCACCTATTAATATTTCTGTTATAGTTTACAAAAGGATGTCACAGCAAGGGGTGTTGTCATTTACTTTGAAATCTTCTTACTTTGGTCCAGTGATGGTGAACATCCATGGTCCCCAGCATTATGTGACCTGCTGCACTCATACCCGAGCGGTCTGTAAATACCACCGTGCGTCCTAGAGATTGAACAAAGCTCTTTACTAATTTGGGTTACTGCAATCATTCCTACAATTACTGAAGACTTAGCTAGGCTGCTAACATGTCACAAGCAATGTATTTCTGCAGCACAAATGCAGATGAGCAGGTGCTCCTGCTATTCTCAAAATTCTGAAAGATTCTTGAAAAGTCCAATTTAAGAATTTTTTTTCATACAAACCTGACCCAGTATTTGCCTTCTCTCTGTTTGAACTTGATAAGATTTTTATTTACTTGAACTTTTTTCTTATGACTCCTTTTAAAATATGATAAAATCTCATTAGAGAGGATATTCAAAGAATCTGTACAAATCATATATAAAGCAGGAAACATATGCTATATGCTTGAAGCATATACAGGGTAAATGTTGGTCAAAGACCTATTAACAAGGCCATTCAACTCTATTTCTGAACTCTCTGCAACATTCAAGCTGTAAGAAACACTTGCATATCATGTTTTCATTCTTTTTTAAAATAGAGACAACATAAAAGGCTAATTCTAGGTGGAATTTTAGGGGGATAAATCAGTTTTGAGTCTGAGTATGTTTTTTTAAGTTGAGTACAAAGATCTTCAAGAATTCTTTAGGGTAAAAGCACAGGCAACTATTTATCAAAATAAACTTCCACAAAAGTCTTCAGTGTGATGTATTATTCTGTAAGGCAAGGCTTAGGGAGAAGCTCTTGCTCTCAGAAATCAGTTTTCCAAAATTCCAAAGAAAGAGCAACACTGACTTCAAGGCATCTAGTCCATCCTTGTACCCTAAGGCAACATCAGCTGCACTTGTGTAATTACTGACAGGTATTTATCCAGTGCATTATTAAGCATCTTCAAAGATGGCGACAACAGGTTCGCAAAACAGACTTCTCTAACACTTTGAATCTTTAGAATGCTCAGGAAAAGAAACTGATGTGAAATCTGATACAATTTAAAACTACCACTCACTGTCCTTCCTACTCTGTCTTTTGGCAAAGGATTAGGTGAACCCTCAAATGAAAGCCACTCAAAACTGAATATCTGCAGACAGGCATAAAATGTGGAATTACAATCAGAGGAAACAGCTACTGACACAGGTCAAACAGCTGTATGAGAAGAATGGTAGGTCAGGTTAACAGAGTATTTTAGTTTTTCCCGAGAAAATACCAACTTTAATACAGTTCTCTTATGGAACACACATGAGAAAAGAGAGCAGTACAATTTTAAAGGTATTCCAGGTCTCTAGGGTTAGAGACTTACTCACATTTTTGTCTCAAATCTACCACGGGCAACAACCCATTGCTACCTCCACCCTTTCAGAGGTTCAGTTTAGATTTTTTACTTTCATTGCTAATATTAAGTCTGGGGCTTTCAACAGACTCCATCTGCATTTATTAAGAAGTAAACTAGAAGCTGAGTGCAGTGAATAAACTCTAAGGAAAGGCCATTTTAAGAAATACTCAGTAGCTTAAAATGTGAGTTCTTACCAGCTTTTCAGTAAGCCTGACAAGTTTGTTTTTGCAGTTATCAAAAGAATTTGTAAAAAGAACTAGAGCTCCCTTGTCACAGAAGACCAATTCTCATTTCTGAATCAATACTGTATGAAGATATATGAAACAAGCAACAGAAATACCTTTGACATTCTTTAATATTTCAGGTCTGTGTTGGACCAAGCGACCCAGACTGTGTAGCTGGCTACAGCGGTGAGCAATACCCCAGCTTCTCTGCCACCTAAATAAAAATGTAATTGAAAGCATTTAATCCTCAATATTATTAAAAAAAAAATCACAAAAGTTGAGATGCAGCTCAAAGCCTTATATTACAAGCAAAATAGCACCCCAACAGTAACAAAAGCAAAGGCTACTCAAAAGCTGTCCATGTCACATGCTATTTCAACTGATAAAAAGCCTAAATAAAATTCCAGTGTTCTTAAAATGAGTCCCAAAAAAACAAATAAAGAAAATCAATACCAGGAAAAATAAATACAGAACCAGGTAGACAGAACTTGTCAATTTCTCCCACAGTAAAAAGGGGTTTAGTAAGAGAACAGCACCAGACAACCCAGTATTTGGTTTGGACATGGAGCATACAGTTTGTTTGGACACTGTGTAATGTTTGTCCAGAGGAGCAAATACAGTATGTAAGGACATTGTCTTCTTTTTTTTTGGTTCCTATGGTTTACTATGATTCCAATAGAAAGTTGCTATGTATTATTCATATTTTACAGTGGAGTAATTTTTGTTAAACCGTAAAGGAGCCAGGTGTTACCTTGCTGGCTTTAATACACATAGTTTTGACATATTTTCCATCACAAACAGATTGCTAAGCAAATTTCAAAAAGCAACTAAATTGTGAAATTGTCCCACTTTGTTGGAAAAATACACCTTTTTACAGACTTTTAGTTGATATAAAACTGTTCCAAAGTGGAAAATTCCCATTCCTTTATTGTACTGTGTCTGTTATGTTCTTCATAACACTCATATTTTGTATTTTTTACTATAACAGTGAACATAACACATCAATATTTTGGCTACTGTGCAATGCTGGCACAGTGTCCAGGACTTTGCTTTTCCTCCCCACTCTGCCCCCCACCATCAGCAAGCAGGCTGGGGTGGACAAGATGCTGGGAGGAGACCCAGCCAGGATGGGTGACTCCAACTAACCAAAGGGATATTCCAGAGTATATGTCGTGTTCAACAATAAATGCTCAGGGAAGGGAGAACGAAGGGGGACCCTCATGGTTATGGTGTTTGTCTCCCCAAGCAAGCACTACACATGCTGAGGCCCAAGTGTCCAGAAGTGGCTAAACACCTGCCCAACCAATGGGGAACAGAGAATTAATTCCTCCTTTTGCTTTGCTTGAACTCACACCTTTGCTTCACTTCAGCTATTAAACTTCTGCCTTAATCCACACATTTTCTTGCTTGTGCTCTTCCTATTCTCTTCCTCCCATCCCACTGTGGGTGTATGAGCAAGTGGTTGTGTGGGTATTCAGCTGCTGGCTGGGGTCACCCACATCATCTCATTTAGGGAAACCTAACTGGCAAAACTTCACTCTTTGGGATGCAGAGAATGGCACTATGCCACAGCACTTGTGAGGCAATTTAATCTAATACAAGTAATTATTTACTGTTAACCTAGGAATATCATTTGCTTTCAGCAGCACCAGACAGGAGGGAAAAAGGTGGCCATTTCTTCATCTGTCCTAAACTTATACATGGAATAAAGCCAGTGACCCATTTATTTTTCAGATCTCTGTGAACACTAGCATGAGGCTCCAGAATCACAAGTAATAGTGTCCTACTAAGATACTGGCTTGTCAGATTTCCCAACACTTACAATTTTTTCTGAATTATAACAATGTAACTAATGGAAAATTAGTAAGTCTTCATGAAACATAATAATTTTCAGGTGTTTTAGAAGCACAAACTATTTAAGAAAATTAATATAAGCCATGAATAAAATCAAACCTATGTGTTTAATACTGAAGACTGTTTCAGAATGTTAAAAACCCTCACCACAGCACAGTTACAGAGCATTAGAAATTGTGTTCAAAAAACCTGGCTTCAGCTTAAAGGAAACCAGGGTCTTTTGCAAAGTGCAAGGACAAAAGCATGATTTTAGAAGCTCCAACTCTTTCTTTCCTGGTTAAAAAAATAGAACCTAACAGACTAGCTCTTGAAATAATCCCCCAAAGTTTATTCTTTCATTTGTGAATACCTTTGCTGCCACTTTCCCCACCCTGTATATCTCACTTCACAGCATCCTCACACAAAGGCACAAAATTTAAAAAAGGATTGCAAATTATTTTCTGAAAATATTCTGAAGAATCAAGATCTCCAACTGCACTCAGACCTTTCAAACAAACAAATCTCGTCCTCTGGAGAGTGAGAAACTAAACACTAGAAGAAAGAACATTTTTATTAAGCATTCACAGGATGTCATTATATACCACATGCAAAGTTGCATTTCACTGCTGGTCTAGTACCTTTGTAGATATTAACCTGAATTCAGGAAATGCAATTTTACCCAGCAAAACATCCAAACTAACACATATGCACCAGTTCTATTTCTGTGTTTGCCTCAAATGGAGCTTATGTTTTCAGTTACAATTAGAAGGTCTCTCGGAGCAGATTGTAACAGGAAATTTTTGTCCCAATAGAATTCTTTTAGAAAAATACTCAGTGCAGTAACACTTCTTCATATAAGAAATACAGCTGTTTTGCTGAAATAAGCTTTTAAAGTTCATAGGGTAGTATTGTACAACACTTCCTTGCTTTGACTGTCTTAATCCAAGTTCAACTGATCTAATTAATTACCTGATATCTGAGAGCTGGAGTTCATGAGAAAGTTCAATTTTTAAACGTTCTAATTCTTTTCTAAGCGGCAAGCTCTTTTTCAGCTTTTTTACTGCACTTGCTTCATTATCATCTAGCCAGGACCTGAAAGAGGAGGAAAAATACTCAACAGTAGAAGCATGCTGCTGTATGATCTATCATGTAAACAACACAGGTAACTCAATTCTTTCTGCTAATGTAAGCGTTTCACGTCAAATTATCAGGTAAAGGGATTTTCTAAAAATAGAGGATAGAAGATGAAATTGCTAAATGCTTCACATTAAGATATCTACAGAGGAAACCCTGGCACTTAATGTCTTTGGAGGGGACTAAGGAATCATAGTGAATCAAAAACACTGACAGTGTTAAAACTGTAAGACTTGGATGTGTGTGTAAAAGACATAAACAAACCTATCAGTGTGACTTCAGGGGAGATCTTCAGAACTCTGTAGTTTAATTAAAGAAGTTTCCACACAACTGCCTTTAATTAAAACCCAAACCTAACAAAAAAACCCCAACCAAAGTGATTGTAGTAGACTATTGAATATGGGAGGTGGTACTAAAGGGCTAAGTTAGGTAACTTTCACAGAGCTGACATGAACATAGATTAAACAGGTCAAAGTTTTAGAGTTGTTTTGCCTAATCATGACCAGACAAACATGACTCATTGAGTACATCTAAAATTTCAGTAGATAATTCTGTTTCTAGGAAAATATTATTATTTAAGAGATTTAGCCTTTGTTTATAGTATAAACTTATTTTCATACACTTTTAGAAACAAATAGTTCCATTCACATTGGTAGGTGAAGCAGAAAAATTCAAATTCAAGTAAAAAGAGAGGCCTGATGCCAGCTGTCTAGGTATTAAAACGAGACTGTTAATACATAACTGTCCATAGCATTCCTTGTAAATGTGTAAAAATGAGTAAAAATATTCTCTAGTATTAGTAATCTCAGTTAAGTGTTTTATAATTGTGTATATTACAGTAGTTTTATTTGTGAGGTGGTATGCAGGACAAGGGATATACTTTGCTCTGAAATCCTTCCAGCATAGTTCTGCATTAATTTCAAATGGTACCTAAATCTCACTGCTACAAAAAGTTTTTCAAGGCCTCCAAATGAGCAAATACAAATTTCTTTAAACAACCAATTTTACTACAAAACATGCTAAGTGTAATGCAAGTTCAGCATTTATAACTACAGTGACTTAAATATTAAGCTTCTCCTGCTGAACAACACATTTGAAGAACAACCCTAAGATAATATGCATATTAAAACCTTTTAACCTTAGTTTTCATGTATTATTTCCTACCCTCAACAGAATGTGATAATGAAATAGAAACAATAACGTTAACAGCCATATAGGATTGTTTTCCAGAAGTCCTGTAAGAGGTACAGAGCTATTTGGAACAAGTAGACCATCTATCTCCTTTTTAATTTCCACCAATATTCCACAAATCTGAAAAACTAGATCAATTGACCAAACATGACTGCTGGGCAAAGAGACAAGAATGCTTCGGCTTTGCTGGCACTGTAATTACCCCAGGAGCTCATCTGAACTCCAATTATAAAAAAGCACGGCAAAATTTAACGTGGGACAATAAAGTTTTGTATTGTTCAGGATACAAAATTTCAGTGCAATGAAAGCATTACATACATTAAAGTTGTTTCCACTCTCTGGGCTTGCTCTAGTTCCTCCTCAGGATCCTTGAATCCAGTAAACGAATAGTAAGTCTTATCCCATTTGATAGGTCTGTTCACTGTGCTTTTTGCTTCTTTGTGGGGCTGAGAGTTTACATTCAAATTCTGAACATGTTCTGTAGATAAACTGCAGGAGTTGAGGATATCTAATACAGTGCTCAGGAGATCCCTAGTCTGTAATGTAAAACTGACTGCTCGAAACCCTGTAAAAAACAAGTATTATTTAATTAAAATTATTTAAAATGCATTCCCATTTCTTTCCTCTCACACAAGAACCTAAACAAGATACAGATAGTTGGTGATGCTGATGATACTGTTATTTCAATACTCACTGCAAAATTCACATGCAGTTTAACTATGTCCCATCACTTGGCTACTGGGTCTAATTTCCCTGTTAGAAAGCAAGTTTTTGACTCAAAAGCAGAAGACAGCTTCCACTTTAAATGTTAAGTACACCAATATAACACCACCATTTTCTTGAAAAACAGCATGATTTTGTTTTCTAGCATGAAGGTCCCCCACAATTTGCTCAAGTGTTTTCATTGTCAGGATATAAAATGTAAAACTCTTCTGTCAGGTAAGACATATTGGTACTGGAGACAAATACGTAGAATAAAATTAATCAAAAGCAACATTCCAAATTCAGCAATATTTTTTGTAGTCTCAAAGATAAGAGACAATGAAGTAAATTGAAGCTTCAGATATTATACAGCTTCTGCTTAGAGAGTAAGTTCCTACTGATTCTACAAGTGCCCTGACATTGTGTATTACACATGAACTGCAATGAGGATAAGGACCCAGCTGTTGCTCCAGTTAAACAAGGCAATGGTGTTAAAAGCAGAAATATTATCATTTACATCCACCTTTTTTTACTTCTTTATACTGTAACTTGACCTCAGTGCTGTAATGTCTCATGCTTTCAAGGCTTTTTAAAGCTTAAGATGTTTAATTATTTGTCCTGATCTAATACACCTGCCTGATCTAATACAGATTTTCACAGCTTGACAGGATTTTGTTCAGTTGAAAAGTCATTATGACTGCACAAGGCTAAGCAATGGGCTGAAGGAATTTAAATACAGGAAGATACATTCTACACAATATAAAAGCACCTGAAGCACTGAAGGATTCCTGAACATTAGAAGAGCTTGGTTCTCTTTCTCTTACATAAAAAGTAAGCTGAGTTGGCTTAAAGGAACGAAATCCTGGTTTCTGTAGGTTCTCCAAGTAGCCATTTAGCCTCTTCAGAGAGTTTTCATTTACCTCCTGTTTTAAAACAAAATCAAACAAAAAATATTACAGATTATGAATTTGGTCATTTTTCATCTAAACCTTTTTAATCTTACATGCAGAATTAGGTTTCACAAAATGCCAGTTGCTTTTAACAAGTAGTGATATGGTTCATATTCTCAGCATTTATAATTACCTTGCACGAATAAATCTGTATGGTGTACATATTTGTACATTTGTGTACATTCCAAAACCCACTGGCCTTCAAGCTTAAAGAAATTCACTGATTCAAATATAATGCACAGTGTTTCAAAGGGATAAAGTAATACATATTATAAATTAGCCTGGAAGGACTCAGTATTTTCTTTATAACAATTAGAAAATATGATTAACAAATAATGGACTTTTAAGGGACATATCCTTGCTAAAAATAAAGGAAATGCATTTTTTTGTTCTCTGGTACAAACCATACTAAATTCTAACATCACTTTTGTCTGTCTGACAGCAGGAAACGTAGAAAATTTCCACTTTTGATATATGAAATATTTACAGAGAAAGCATACTAAAATATTTTTACCCTCTCTTTGGGATGCTGGCCAAAGAAATCTGGATGTACAGCAAAATAGAAAGGTCTGAGAGCATTGATGGCATCAGCGCCTGACAAAGTTCTTGACTGAAGAACACATTGCAGCAATATCTTGTCCAGACACAACCTAACAAAGTAGTAAAATGTTTATGTATGATGCTACCAATCAAGCAACAAACTGATATAATTATATTAAAATATGACAGAATGGAGTAAACATTCATGGTTGCAAGTATAATAATTTAAAACCGGAGAATTTAAATTAGGAGTCTGAGTTCTGGATCTTGCCCCTTGGGATTAACAAAGCTGTGTTTTGACAGTGCCAATCCAACAGGTTTGAGGGATGGTGGATGATAATGGCTTAACAGTACATGTAAATAAGTACAGGAACATCTCCCTACTTACTCAAATATGCCTCAAATAAAAATTCCCCAGTCAAGTAGTTCAAACTGCAAATACTGGCTTTAGTGGTATTTATTGTAGACACTGCTGAAGCTGCTCTTAAAAGCCAACCCTTATATATCTTTGAACCTCCAAGATAAAAAGCCAAACACAATATTTTTCAAGCAGTGCCAAAAGAATATTAAATTTTATCCAGGAATAATAATCACAAATCAATGAAAATAAGTTCTGCATTAGTTTCTGAGCTCCATACCTATGTCCTTTAAAATAAAAATCTACTTTCCTGAACATACTCTTTTATAGAAAACATCAAATAAAAGGACAAAACTTTTTGCCCTTTCACCTTCACTGAATTACAAGAAACCAGGACTAAAAGAAATTTAATGGTAGGAGAAGATCATTTTACCTAAGATCAGAAGGAAAAGTTAGGTTGAAGAAGTTCTAGGAAATTCAGAAAGTTCATATTATTGAATGCCTGCAATTATGTAGAAATTAAACAACAGTTCTGTAATGGGCACACTTGTATAACAGAAGACTGAAATGGAAAGAAAAAACAAGTCCTGCACTAAAGACCACCAAAATATTCTGCCATAGCTCAAAGGTAATACTCAGGTTTAGCAAACTAAGTATCAAGAGAATATACATAAAAGCAGCAAGAAAATGTGAATTGGGAGATACACAACAATAGGTTTCTCCCTCAGCTGATTTCACAAGCTAACAAATTCAACACACCACTTTCTGTGAGTAACACTTCAGTCTGTAAATCAGAAGGGCACGGACTCTGCTCTGTTAAAGAGTACAATGCAGTTTCACTCCTCACAGAATCATCCAAACTGCAACCTCCAAATAGGAAAATATATGGCAGATTAGAGACAAAACTGCTTCCAGCTCACATAAAACTGATAACTTTATTAACAGTAGTTAGCAGGACTGTTTTACAGAGAGCTATTTGTCCTAGCCCAAATAATCATTCTGGACACAGAAACATGTGAGACTTTCCTGACTGCTGTCATTCGTTTAAAAAAAAAAAAAAAAATCTCCAAATTTGTGCTCAGACAATAAGCAGAATGTTTTATTTTGGCAAATGATAAATGACATTATTTGAGTTGTCAAGTAGAGGCAGTGACCCTTACTTTACCTTTTTTCTGTCAACCTTCCCAGCTCTTCAATTAGAAACATGAAAGCAGATAAGACTAACGTTTTCTGCCTAAGAGATGGGCAAATATTTAATTAGCAGGTCTTAAAAGTTGGCTTGAAGAAAATAGAGGATCTTATAGAAAAGTGGGACAGAAACCTTATGAGCTATGAAGGTTGATGGAATTATGGAATTCCAAACCTGCTATGACTTAAAGACAATTTTCATGCATGTAGATGAAGTGTAAGATTTAAAAAACCCCAAACAAACCTAAAATAAATCACTGGCAAACACTTCTATCTCCTTGTTGGCTGCTTCTCAGACTCTAAGGCTAAGACTAGTCACACTACAGCCCATAATCCTACTCAAAATAGCAGGGGATGGTGAAGCACCACAGCAATGTAATGTTTTTAGGGAGAGTGAAAGTTCTTAATGACAAAATCATGCCACAGTTGTTCAGTGATGCAGGAAAAAAACCTCTACTAGACTAGGCAAGACACGAAGCAAAGCATTTTGGATAAAAGTCCACTTGGTCAGATTCTTGATCATTTTGGATCTGGAAGCACCAAAATAATTGTCTTGCTGAGAAAAAAAATAGCAAATTTTTCTCTTTTTTTGGGTAGCAAGTAGACACAAAACAGTAAAAGGAAAAAATATTTCCAGCAAAGGAAAAAAGTAAACAAACCAGTTACCCTTCTCATTGCAGTTGATTCACATCCCCCTAGACCAAGCTGCTAGGAGGAAGAGGAGCTCAGTTCATCTTCTTTGTACACCATTTCCCACATCCAGTCTCAAGCTACACTGCATGATGTTTCCAGTAGTTCAGAAAAAAAGGTTTCAACATACCTGGAAACCATTAACCATACTTCTGAGTTTATTGATCATAAAGCTCTGTCTGTTATTCTACATGAGAAATGGCCAAGTGTGGCTAACTTTAGTTCCCTTGTTTTGTATCTAAACAACACTGTCATGCTAGTAGGAAGGCTTAGGATTCCAGCCAAAAGTCTATTTTGAACTTGCTTAAAAGAGAAATGCTCAAAGGCCAAAATTAGTCTGCGTGACAGAAGAAAGAATTCATTCACTGAAGGTGAAAGACAGAACTCTGAGGCATCTTTCAACTGAAGTGACGACGGAAGTGAATTAAAGTGGATTTAGAGGGAGAAAACGCAAGAAAGATGTTTATGGCTTCACTCACAAGGAGCAAAGATTGTTCCAAGAGCTTCATTCAGATCTGAAGAGCAGAGAAGGGCCTTGTATCAAAATCAAGGTCACAACCACTTTGAGAACAGCGTCTCCACTTCATGAAAGACGTGAAACACAATCTCTACTAGAACACATTATGCAATCCTACTCTAAGACTGATTTAATTTACTGGTTAAATAATTCCCTTCAACTTTCTTTTCTTCATATCTCTCTAAAGTTCAACTTTTTGGTGTATAGCTTTGGCACTGAAAAGCTCTGTTAAATTAAGTTCATAGTTACAGACCTATACACATATTTTCAAGCCCTAAGCTTTAATAACTCAATAATGCAGTAATATATTGGATATCATATTCATATTTCTCATAATTAAGCCATTTTAAAACCCTTGTTTTGTTGAGAGCCTGTTTAATGTCTCACTTGAGGACAGGCATATGGCTTTGGAGGATTTTCAACTGCGGATGCTGTGCTGAAAGCTTCAAGCTGTAAAGATGAGAATGTCAAAGAAATAAGCATGAAACAAAAATACCAAACCAGTTTCACAAATATGCAAGTCATAAGCAAACACTGAAACATATGCTAAAGGTAATTCAGGTCAGTAACATGCCATACCTTCTCACGGATCTCAAGCAGCAAAACATTTCAGCAACTCAATGGTTGAGACAGATTTCAGCCATTCACTAACTCACTTAAAAACAAAGGAAAAAAAATCCCTTTTAGAAATGGACATGGGTTTTCCCCCCTGCTACTTACCAGTGCAATTTCTAATCCTTAGGTGATAACTTTTAAAGTCATAACAGTAGTATAAAATTAAGACACCACACATAAAACCTAAAGCTTTATGTAAGAATGCTTTCAGTTTCCTCTATTAACAATGAGTCTTGCTAATATTAAGAGTTGTTACCGTATCTTGATTTGAGAATGAACATTTAAAAGTACTCCAGTTAGGGAAAAAGAACTCCTAAGAATTTTAGAAGTGAATAAACAGAAGCTTTCTTTAAGCACTAACACATGGGATTCCATGCAAATTTTTACTAAGTCCTACACTCAAACAAATATTAATACTTTAAAACACATATGCCAACTGCTTTATGGAAGGGTAATATAAAACCAGAGGGAAAAGCACGGTCATACAATGCCTGGGAATCTTTATCAAAGGTTTGCTGACATTCATGAAAATTAGCAATTCTTCTAGTAAGTTCTGCACTAGGCAACTGTAGGCTAGAGCTAGCCAACACTTGGCATGTGAGAGTGAAAATATACACCTAATTTTTAGGGATTGTGAGGTAAATTCCCTATTGGCAATGTTTTCATGCATTTTTTTGTTAAATACACTTTGCACTTTTCAAAATAACATGCCTGCTACATATGCTGTTTTAAAGGACCTGAGGTGAACAGCTATCAGAGAAACATCATCTGTGTTCCAACACAGCATTATACTTCCTATGCCTGCTTTGCAAAACACTTTAAGTTTCAGAAGTGCATATTACTAATACAAAATTGATTAATCAAATTTAAAGAACCTAAATTTTTACTAGAGGCAGATAGTCAGAAGAAAAAAAACCACTGAGCTGAAATATCCCCAATACATTCAATTATTTTTGTCTTTTGATTTTCAGCTAGGGGGCAAAACAGTAACCATGTCATTTTCACTGTCTGTAACAACAGCCCTAATCATAAATTAAGGTAAATACATTAACAAGCTCTCTGGTCATAAACCAGTTTTCCCTCACTGTAATTTTAGCTTCGGGCATCTGGGTAGAGGATGGAAAAAACTCAACAATCTCACTTAATCCGCGGTGACGCTTTATATAACCAAACAAAAGCATCATTGTGTCTTGCTTTAAATGCTCTATTAACTGCTTGGAAATTGGTACACTGCTTAGTTGAAAAACAAAACCTCCTGGCTTTGACTAAGTTTCACCTGCACCTCACCCCAAAGGCAAACTCGCAGAAACATAACAAAATATGAATTATGCTGCAGAAGCCTTTGGCACCACGACGTCGCACACCGCTGCCACCTCCCCGCTCAGCCCGCTCTTATCTATTTCAGGTGTTTATCAACACTTGAGGCAGCGCGGAGAAAACAGCGTGAAAATCAACAAGATGACAGCGCTCAGAAAAGCAGCTCGGGCGAACGTGACTCGCTCACTGCTCGAAAGCAAATCAGCTGCAGTGGTCCGACCACTGATAGTTTTAACTACTGTAAACAGAGCCCCGGCACAATTCGCTTTAAGCTCCACGAAAGGCAAGGTCTTCCCAGAGGGCGGCAGAGCTGACCGCGATCCGGCTCACGGCCTTTCGCACCCTCAGGCACAGGCAGCGGAATGAGGAGCCGCCGATGCCGGGCCGGGCCGGGCCGGGCGAGCCCGCGCGCACGTACC
>VZRX01019824.1:43159-79888 GCA_013398075.1 Notiomystis cincta
CCGCCCCTGCGGGCTGCCTGAGGGAAGCGAGCCCGGCCCGCTCCAGAGGCTGCTGCGCCCCTCCGTGCGTGTGCGGCTGGCGCGGTTCCTCACGGATACGGTCGGGGAAAACCCCGACACGAGGCAGGCAGACCCTTTGCTGAGGGGAGGGGAGCAATTTAGCCAAAGCCTTGCATGCGCTTCATGTCGCATTTTGCTCTGCAGAAAGAAAACACCGAATAGACGAGAAACCAGGCACGAGCTCTGCAGTCCAGAGGGATATGCAAGAGCTGCTTTCCTGCAGTTACACAGACGCAGTTAGGTTGGAAAAGACCTCGGAGATCATCGAGTGCAATCTGTGACCGAACACCACCCGGTCACTAGAACACGGCACTGTGTGTGTGCCATGTCCAGTCTTTCCTTAAACACCTCCAGGGACAGTGACTCCACCACCTCCTTGAGCAGCCCATTGCAGTGTAAAATCACTGTCTGTGAAGGAATTCCTCCTAATGCCAACCTAAACCTCCCCTGGGGCAATTTAAGATTAATTCTTACGTTAGTAATGCTCGATGTACACATACACTTATATATATCTATTTTTCTTCGAAGGTAGTTGGTGTCAAAATGCAGCTTGGAACAGGGACATGGAATCTCGGAGCAAAAATACCTATTGCTACCAGTGTTCGAGAACAAAGAGAGATTAACTGTTAGGGATTGGAGTTATTTGCATGCATTCTATTGCGTTTCCAGCCAGAAAAGGTTAAAAAGAAAACCGACAAGCTTTAGGAACTATGTGTAATTCAGTGAAGCTTTAAATCAAGTTAACAGTCTCACAGCCCTTGGGGGATTTTCATAATTTCCATAACATGCAATGTGTTTTTTGCTTCCCAACAGAAGCCAATCAGTTATGTAAGCAAATTGGTTGGACAATTATGCAAATGAAAAAATAAATTTAATTGATTCAACAGAAAAGTGTGCTGTTCATTTCACCTGGAATTTATTTTAACTTGTTAAACTGGGAGAGGTCATCAGCAAGTGCCAGTGCCAGATACCAGTTCCATTGCTTAGGGTACAATTTTCAAATAGAGCAGTCCCATCCTGCTCCAGCACAGAAATTAATTCCTGCATTTTAGCTTAGTCTAAACATTTATTGTGCTGATGAGAGTATTACTGTGGCTCTATCTGGTCACAATACTCCCTATCCATACCCAGGACACATCCCACTAACTCAGCAAGAACTACACAGATTTCCAAATGGAAAACTTGTTTTACAGCAGATAAAATTATCATCTGAAAAACTTTGTATTTTGACGTCTTGTGCTCTAACAGAGAATTTTAAACATTCCTGTTTCCTAATTCTAAATGGCTGCAGGTGGCAATTGGAACTGTTTCCTCCTTGCTCTTTTGTTTCTGTTTTGGTCCTTGGTCTGTGGAAGGTCGAAAAATAGCATCAGTTTCTCCAATCCTATCCCATGCAATGCTCCAGAACTCTGAGACAATCATGTCACGCATCATTCTAGTAATTTCAGAAAAAAAAGTTATGCAGGAGTAAAGACTGAAAAATGTAGAGCTGGTATTTGCAAAAAAACCCCTCCAATAAAACCACAAAGATGCAAGATGCATCTGGAGAATGTGAAAGGACAAAAAATGTGAATAATTGCTTTTACTGTAGCTACATTTTACTAAGCTGAGGAGTGTGGCATTGCAACTTCAGTAATTAAACTTCTACTACTATAGCAGAGACATTTAATTTTACTATTTCTTCTCAAGCGAAACTCTCACTAACATCCCTCTGCATTCTCCAGTGAACTGAGCACAGCCTGTAACCCTGGCTGTAGCCTGCACTTTCAGTTAAAGCTGGAAGCTGGCCATCTCCACAGCTGGGAGTTTCAGCCCAATTTATTCATGAGCATTTGCCACATTGTGTGCTCTGGTGTGGGGAAGAACTGCATAGTCTGGCTGATTTCACACTTTCTTAACCTCCTCATGCACCGTATCATTCTCTAGATTCTTGTAGTGCTTACAAGATATTAAACTCTCCACATCTACTTTGCTGCTTGCCTATCTTGCTGCATATCTAAGAGTATTCATTACAGGAATCTAAATAGAATTAAATAGTAACAAGACAGACTCACAGGTATTTTGAATGCTTTATATAAATAATAAAAAACGTTTATTAACAACAACTCCTCCAAAATGCTCCCCCTCCCTCCCCCACTCTTTATAAAACACCATGAACTATCAAGGTCCTATTTCCAACTTCTCACCTCCATCCCACATTTGAAACTCTCAAAATTTTCAATACTTCGAAATGAAATTGTGGTAAGTCCTCCAAACCACATTATTCTGTTTTAGTTACAAGAAACTGTCCATACCCAACACAAATAATCCTTCCAAGAGCATAGTGTGTTATCAGTGAGAACCGAAGAAAGATTTTCACAGAGGGAATTTCTCACTCATCTAACAACATACTGAAGGAGCACAGCGTTGTCTACTCCAAGCTACTGAGCACAGCACAGGGAAGCTTTTATTTGCAGATTTTTTCCGTCTCTCTCTGCAAACAGGTAAACATACATCTTATTTCCTATATGAAAAATTATATCAAAGAAGTTGTTTAATGTCAAACATAGAAGTTCTTTCAGCTTAACTGGGAGGAAGCAAAAGTATGGATATTGTCTACTTAGTGGCTGGCTCTGCAAATCTGCATTGCCTCTGTTGTACTTAACTTTATTCTTCAGGATATTTTTTCCATCTTTCCAGGCTTGTTTCCATTCCACAGTGGAGTTTTTTCCTGTTTGGCACATGGAATTTCTGTTACCAAAATACCGAGAATGTTACTCAAGAAACCTTTCTGGCCTTCTGATACACATCAAAATGATGAGATTTGCATTGTATTTCATGTGGACCCAGACAGAGCAAAAATGTGAAATATGGGACTTAAGAGCAAAGTTGTTTCAATTGCCTACTGGTTTATCAGGGTGATACAGGGAGAAACACTCTGTTGACACAAACACCAGAAGCCTCAGCTGTAACAAAACTTCTGAGCAAGGATGTGGGGAGCTTGCTTTGCTTGTAAATATAAAACATGACTGAAATTACATCCTATCATCTGAAAATGACACTCAGGAGATGGAGCCAAAACATTGCAAAATTTTACGCAGTTCCAAGTTAAGCTTGAAGGTCAATGATTAACCTCTGGCTGAAAAATAAAGCAATATTTGGAGTTTTGTTCTGGGGATGATCTAAGTGAAAATTCAAGGCTGCTTGTAGAGGAAAAAATTCTGCTGTCTCTAGAACATCCCACAGATTACAAAGAGAATTTTGTCCTTCTGTGTCTCTCAAACACACTATTAATCACACTGGGTGCTGCTCACAGAAACATGAGATTTAGCTGAGGTTCAGATAGCCTCTGTCTAATTCCAAGGGAGATTAAGCCACAAAGAATCTTACAAGTAGTAATTAGCAAAAATTACTTAGTTTCTTACTACCAGTTTTAGTTTGTTGGAACCTTCCAAAATTGCCCTTTTCACTAATGCTGCAGTGGCTGCAAGAGCATCAGTTCAGATCCCTCACCTGAAACCTGATTACTTCTTACCCAGTCTTTCAGCTACTGGGAAGCAAAATCAGCAGAATCCAGTTGGATTTGACCAGGTGTGTACCCTTACAAATGGCAGAGGCATCTTTGTGAATGCAAAGGAGTGGAACTCAAACTTTGTTTGAACCACTGCCAATTGTACTCTAAGACTGAGGTGAACAGCTCCGACAGAAATGCTATCAGGTACCATTGGTACTGGATCTACCATTTTTTACAAGGCAGGCAGATGATCCCTACAGAAGAATGATACCCTGTGAAAAGACAAGAGCCTCTTTCCTTGCATTTTTCTGTACAGGTGGCACAGGAGGAAAAGTAGTGATCTTGGCAGTCATCAGATTCAATCCTCTCTGTTCCAGTAGCAACTCCCTAAACAGACTGGATAAGAAGTGGTATTGAAAAAGGTCAGGACCTGGCCCTGAGGAGGTCAGGAATCTAACAGCTGACAATCAGATTCATGACATCAGATTAATGGCATAAACCCCAAGACTGGAGTGGCAAACTCCCCCAAAAAGAGAAACCCCTGACACCAAAACCTTCCACACAACCATCCAATACTAAGACCACGCTTTCATGATTTAGAGCTGCAAAGGCCACCTGCAGTAATGCTGCAGGAACTGGGAAGAGACTTATGATAACCCAAAGGAGAGACATTTTTCAAACACTGAGGTCCTATGCCACCATCTTAATCTCACTTACGATGGAACAGCCTAAAAACTCGTGAACTTCTATACCCAAAAGAGCTTAAGTGTTCAGAACAAAAGGCTTTAAAAGGGATGGAGATCAGGACCAAAAGAGCTGTATTACTGGCAAGTTTGTGAAGGTTGGTGCTGGAGGTCTAAACTAACAACACTACAAAAGTGGCAAGCTCAGTAAGTATCAACTTTGACAGAGGCTGTTTTGTTTTGCTATGAGAGGTTTTTTTGGTATTAAATGTTTGATTCTTCTTACTCAGGCTGAAGAGTGTGACTTAAGCAGCTCATGGTTTTAATGTGACTCAGGATTTTCAGGTGGAAGAAAAGCAGAGATCCTGAAGAACCAGGAATGGTGGAGCAAGCTTGTCAGAAGTCTCCATCTCACTATGCAGCTGGCAGAACCTAAAAGATGGGCAAACCCGCCTCTCTCTAAGAGCACAATCAAGGGACAAAGCAAGTTTTCCTTTTCAGTAGAAGTATCCATATATACAAATGTGAAACCATACACAAGCTATTATCTAATTAAATTTATATCAAATAAATATCTAATTAAATTATCAACTGAAGTTTCAGCTGTGAGCAACATATGTATGCTCTCTCAGTTCTGTGAAGAAAAGTGTCCTAAATCAGGCATGTCTCAAGTGATTTTGAAGTTATTTTATTCTCAGTGCTTTTTACTGGGCTTTTGGAGCAAAGAAATTAAGATCTAAGGTGCAAACAGTTGGGACAGTGACCTCACAAGTTACTGTGAGGCAGACAAAAGGAAATATGTATTACTTCTACAGACTATGAATGAATGAATGTGGAAAATGTCTCACTCGAGAACAGTAGATACTCTCAACCAATGCACTTACCTACACTTTTATCTATGCTTATACTAATTTTATATGATTGCCTGCTGGGAGAAACAAGCTAAGTGCTAATTCTTTGTAAGAATGGAGAATGTAGGATCTGAGGCCAGATTCTTCATTATCTGGTGATGCCATTGCAAAACATCTACACAAGTCAGTGTGACAGTTTATATAGTTAGGGAAAAAAATTACTTTCTGTGCTACTCTCTGCATTACCATCAATATCGTATTTAAAACCACAACTTGAGTTTGAACCCTTGCTGTAAATCAGTAAGGCACGGTCTGAACACTGTGAGAACTATTTAGTAACTACTGAAACAGCCAGACCTTCTCAGCCCATTTCATATTCTCCTGAAGCCATTTTAAAGCAGATGAATGCTCCAGGCTGTAAACTTCTTCCATATTAACATTCATTGTCATATGCTTAAGAAAAAGCTTTGGATCAGATACACGAGCCGCCTGGATCAGCCTCTCCACTGCCTCGTGATAGGCACTGTTGTTGTGAACTGTCTGGTCTTCAGATCTGTAAGGGAATTTTAACAAATACAAAATTAAATACCATGCAGGCCCAGTGTCACTTGCCTGACACTTTATACTAGCAGGAAGATTACAAAAACATTAAAATAATGCCTTGTATTCACTTCACTGATAAATATTCTAGACCAATTAGATTATTATTCTGAAGAATTAAAAAGTTATAGAAAGTCTATTTTTAATATATTTAATGAAAGGTAATAGGCTTTAATGCCAGTGCAAAGTAGCTCTGCAAAATTCACAGCACATTTCATGAAAAAATGTCTCTGAGCTGGAAAATTCAGTAAAGGAATGCAAACCACTTAATGAACTGGATAGAGCAAGAATTCATGTACATGCTTGAATCCATAAGGTTTACTCAGTTTTGGCATGTAATCACCTTTGGAACAAGGCCTAAGTGACATGCCTACATTTTGTGCAAGAGCAGAACTTTTAAGAAAACAACAGATACACAATAGCATACACATGGAAACAAGAGATAAAAACCTTCTCACTTATCCAAGGAACAAAATGAAGAGATGTATTCTTTGGGCAGGAAAAGGAAAACAAGATCTATTCCTTACATGATCACATGAACAAATACAATCAAAATGGTACATATCTGACAACAAACCTTTTCAGTATTATTTGAAGAGTCTGACTAGTAGTCCTTGGAGTTTGAATATCACTGGCATTTGAAACTAGAAATATTTCAATGGTCAACAGCATCTCAACTTCAGACAGGTAAGATGGAATCTTCAGAAGTTTGTGACATAAATTTCCCTGCAGCTCTGGGTAGCAACCCAGTGATAAAGCATCTGAGAGTAAATGCAGAAACATGAGGAATTAGGATTACCACTACTGAACATAGATCTATTTTCTTCTGTGTGACTAAATGTGGAAAAACCTCAATCCCAGCCCCTTAATGGATTTTACTATTTCACCTATGAAATGGCCCGATTTGAGAACACAGCACACAGTATTCACACCTAAGATCCACTGTTGTAAAATGTTTGGGGTTTTTTTTTCTCATTATCAGCTCTGATTAAAAAGCTCTGTCAGAAGTCTGGAGACACCAAGTGTGTGATAACACAAGTACAATTTAGGCAGGTCAGACAGAAGCTGTTAATCACGGTCAAAGTGAGAGAACATTTGAACAGCATCTCCCGCTTTGTTCTCCTGTCTTCTGTCAAGTGATCCCTGCAACCCAACCTATACAGCATTACAGGGGGGAAAAAAGAGGTGAGGAAAAACAATCATTTCAATGTTGACAAAACCAAGTACCCATCCCAGAAAGGATGGACTCTTAAAGCAGTCTGCTGACCTCAACAATTCTAAGACAGAATCAAATGGTAAATAATGTGACAATATGGAGAGACCCTATGCAGAGTGGCACACCTAGTATTATCTCTGCTCAGAAATGGGGAGTTGAAAACAATTAGAAACTCTTAGCTTTTAGTTGAAAAGAATGTTCTTATACTCTTAGATTCTCAAATCTTAAATATTAATAATTTTACTACCACAGAGATGGTGGAACACTTCTAGAGAGAAGTATCAGGAAGTCTAATTTGCCTAGATGAAAAAGTGAAGACGATGCACTTTTCAACCATTTCAGAGTTCACATATCTGAAATTCTGAATGTAAAAAATTAATTTTATCACAATTACATTTATTTCAAGGCAAGGTAGCATGCACTGATTCTTATTTTCAACTCACCATTTCCTAATACGTATTTTGGTTACAAATAAATTCCTGAGAGCGACACAGAAAATACTGTTTTCCTTCTTACTCATACTGAAATGTTATGAGCACATTATCCAAAGAATGTAAGAGGAGGATATTGTTTAAGAAGCAACTTACTTTTGTAAAAGGTCCTAGCTTTGGACCATAAAGAACTTCTTCCCAAAGCTGTGATTAATCTTCTAAGTAAAACAAAATCAATAGGAATTTTTTTGGAAAGCATGAAGTCTACTGCAGAAGATGAGACCCCAAGGTTCTTGTTCTCAAAACAGGCATTTATCAGCTTGTTAAAAAGGCAGCCGTATTGAGAAGCATCTATAATATCTGAAATGAAATTAAGAATATTAACTATTAAATGGCTTCAAATGCAAATCTAGTTCAAGAACTGTTTCTCAATCAATACCTAAATCAGAACTCTTGCCTCTATCAGCAAGACAGAACAAGGTTGAGATAACATGAATGGTTTATTCATCAAAAGTCTTTTAATTCACATTGCGAAGGAGAAGTCTTAAGGTTCCAGTAATAATTTACTGTCAAAACCAACAGAATCAGATAAAAATGCATTCACTTGCTCAAGCCTATAAATACAGTCTTCATTTGATCTCTAAGATTTAAGATTTTCACAATAAAAATCTCCTAGGTTTTCTGCTTCTACTCTTAGTCTGAACTGTCTCCTTTTTGGCAGGACTGAGCAGCCTTGTACTCACTTCGTAACTCAAAGGACTCGATCCTTTCAGTATTCTCTAAAGTAGATGGTAATCCAACCAATCTCTCCTAACATACCTGAAGGCATACAGTGGCAGTAGACTGAGACCTATACACAGGAATCAGCTGAGGTTTCCTCAGTGGAGCCTAAGTAACTACATATCTCATTTTGAAATACTCATCCAAAATTTATCAGATAAACAGAGCCTGAAAGAGCACTCGGTTCTTAACATGGCATGTAAGAGATGCTTAGGTTAGCTAGCTCAGTTAAATAAAGAATCTCTACCTCATTCATCTGAAATTCAGATAAAATAAAATTAAAATATCCCTATTTTATTTCACTGTATAGAATGTGTATGATCCTTAAAAATTTAATGGGTCTTTCCTGTTGCCCTGTATAACTGAGCAAAAGAGGATGGCGGTGTGTGCCCACCCAAGTGTGTGTGCACAAGTGCAGCAAGAGCTGCAGTGTGTAACACATATTTTAACCAACACTATACTCTTTGGAAAACAGAAACAGGCTTGTATAAACCCATCTTACTTCTTCAACAACTTTTAGCTAGAAAACACTACAAGAACAGCACAGAATCATCTGTTAAATATTTAGCTCTTAGCACAGTATCTTTTTCTTTACTTACCAGAATGGTTCTGCAAACCTGGCAAGTTCTGCAGAACTTCAAATGCCTGCCTGTAGAAACTCTTCCTCAAGTATTTGTGCACTATTGCACATAACAGATTATGTCGATTGAGGATGTCCATTTTATCACAGGGCCACAATGGTGCATCCGTGATCCACTCTGACTCTGTGGCAAACAACAGTGCAGTGTTATTTCTAGGAACTGGAACTTCTGGGTGTTGAGACTTTGGGCCATTAAGAATGTACTGTAAACTGTACCATGACACACATTTCAGAACTGCACAGAAAGTGCAGCTCGAGTTATTATTAATTTGTTCCTTATGACCAATATTCCTTAGATTGATTCTCTGAACCTTTGTAGTGTAAATCACCCCTTTTGTGAAATATCACTGCAGTAAAATGGATTGTCAGTGGCATATATAGATATGTATGTATCTATGTACAGCTATAAAACTGAAGAGTAAATTTACATCCTCAATATCACTTTACAGCATACATTCTATTCTTTGTACTTCTTAATTTCTTCTTTTTTCAGCAGATCAGAATTCCAAAAAGCCATATGGAATAATTGCAGAAATATGGTACTGTTCTAAAGCAATTAAATGAGGATATTGTGAGATGCAAAGGAATGCTGCATTGACCCAAGCCAGAAATTTGACACTGAATGTCCCCTGGGTCAAAGGAAAACTACACGGGACAGCGTCGTTTTCCAAGCTGCACTCCTCCCTCATCACAGCAGATTTCTGGGTAGAATGGTAGTAGAATACTGTGAACATGTCTGAAAAAATCAGGCATTAGTTGTAATATTTCTTATACATATCAAGAAGAATAGTAACCAGTAAGAATGATCACATTTCCTTTGTTGCCCCAGTATCATTAACTGTATTTAGTAACACAGACCAGCTTGTAATTTTATCTGAAATCTGTCATAGAAGTAAACTGTTCAAATTTAAGTCAAAATTGTAAGACAGGCTTACCTCTCAATATCCTTATTGCTCCATCCAAATTTCCAGAATGAAGAAAGATTTCTGCAGCTTTATTAACAATCTGACATCTGGATGCTGACCTCCCTGCACCTACAAGTCCTTTCAAGAGTGTAAAATCTATCTGTAGCTCATGCAGTTTATCCAAAACCTTCCTTCCCTAGTGTAAGAGGAAGAAGGGAAAGGAGGAAGGCCAGAGAAAGCAATATCAGTGAACACAGAGTATATTCACATAAAATAAAAGAGATTTAATTTAGTGACACAGATTTATAGGTATTGATGCAGTTATCCAAATTGAGTCAGGGGTGAAGTAGAGCAAACTTCTAATGAAGAGTTTGGGGTTTTTTTATTATGTAGACCAAAAACCCCTACCAATCTACTGATGAAGAGTTCCCAACACATTATTACCCATAACATTATTTCTACTGTATAATGCCCAATGCAGTATTTTTAATATACTTTGTAATTAATTTGTATTTGCTTATTTTGGTTTATTAATATTTTAAAATTTGACTCAATTCAGTACTACACAAACTACAAAATTCTAAAAGATCATGCAGAGTTTTAATTTTGCAGCAGAGATGTAATTGTCAAACTGAAACAATTACTCCAGCATAAGTCAAAGAAAACACTGATAATTGTAAGCAGCAGGACAATTAATTTAGAAGAAACTGGGCCTATCTGGCCAACACTGTAACAAACAACTTTATCATCAGATTCCAGATTGATATTTAGACTGGTTTTCTACAGAAACTTCATCTAAACAACTTTTTGGCTGTCCCTTTCAGTCAAAAATGGAAGAAAAGTAGCAGTCTCAAAGATAGTTAAGATCTGAATCTAAAAAGGAGGATGATTGAGTCAAGGTGAGGTATCAAAATGATGTCACCAGCAAGGCAGGGACAGGCAGAATCCAGTACTTGTCCCACTTTGTTGCTTGACTAGCAAGGTGCCACCAAGACAAAACTCCAAACCAGATGTGTTTCAGCTCTTGCTTAGTGGGTGCATCAATGACAAAGTAGCTTATTAAAAACTGAGGTCATGTGTGAGCATGTATTGTGGTGGCAGAACAAGGGCCATTGAGGCAGAAGGAAAGTGATGTTTAGGAGAACAGAGAAGTTGACAGAAAGTGTTAAGGAGCTAAATTTTAAAAAAAATGCTTTATGCAAATGCACAGATTCACTAAGGACTGGTATGTGCTCAAAACTGGACAGTTTTGAAGGCCTACAGGTATCTGCAATCTTTTATTTCAGCATAACCCATAAAAAATACTAACATTAACTGCAGTTAACATTTAAGGTGTAAAGAACCCATTCAACTGTAAATGTATGTGGCTGAAGGGGAAAATTACATACCAAGAAGACGCAGGTGAAACTTGAAATCGAAGTGCAGACCAGAAAAGAAATATAAAACTAAGGAGTATCTGCATCTATTCCACCCTTCTAGCAAAAGAAGGGGTCACTAGGAAGTGGTCTTTATAGGAAAATGGAAAGTATACAGCTATAAGCAGAAAAATGATCCTTAAAAGGAAGGGCACTCAATTAAAATGCAGTTGTGGAATGAGATCCTTAATTGGACTAGAATCTCTGACCAGCTCTCTGAAGAATTAAAAAGCTGAGTAAAAATAAACCATAGCAATGTCTTTCAAGAAAAGGTTGAAATAGGAAGTGGATGAAATAACTGCCAAAGGAGCACTGACGTTACAGAATTCTCTTCAAGTAAATACCCAGAAAGCAGCCTAGTGTTGCCTGAAGAGCTGTCTCCATACAAGACACATTCATGTTGCATGTTTTTTTGAAGTATATCTGTTTTATGAACTTTCCTTACCTCTTACAAAGAATATTCTCTTCAGGACCAAGCAGCACACATATTTTACCCCCGAGAGCCACCAAAGCTCTGCGATAAAAGGGTTTGATGTTCTTGAAGGAAGCATGACATGAAAAGTGCATTTAGAGTTTCAGGCAGTCCAACATATTAGTAGAACAACACAGGGCATGTCCTAAAGCCAAAATTAATTTGGGCACAGCACAAGAGCAAATCTGTTACTATCTTACTTTCTGGATGACCTTTAGGGCAAAAAAGACAAGGTATTGAGTAGATACTAGCCCATAACCACAGGATTAGGGATTTATCTGATACATATAATGGAGTGAAACTGGTAGGGAGAGATAGGAATGACAGCTTCCTGAGGCAGAGATAAATTTGGGATCTTCCAGTTCTGATAAAAATCATTCAGAGCAGAGCCTTATTCACACTCTAATATGGTCAACACAGATTGTCTATAAAGCTGAGGATCTTGGTCAGCCATCTCTTGAGAAGTAGGTTTGATACCTAACACAACACTCTCAAAGAAACAAAGATCTTTTCTTCTAGACATGAAAGAAATCATAGTATTGTAAGAAGCAGCTACTTTTAGTAACTCATGTTGTACAAGAATAACAGTATGCATGCTTTCCACACCTTGCACCTCTGAAATTATGACATGATGAATCTCCTTGAAGTACCAGTGGTTGTGCAATCCAAGATCAGGCTCCCCCTTCAGATGGATTTGGAAAACATCTAAAATGTGTGAAGGCACACAAACATTATATGCTGAAGAAGACAGCCAAAACCCACACCAAACTCAACTCTTCAGTGGGCATGTGAGCACTACCACTCCTCAATGACAGGAATTGAGATTCTCTCTTCTGTGGTCAAAAGTATCTTAACTGTTCTAACTGCTAATTCTTGTGGTACAAAAATGCCTAAAAAATTCTAGTGCAGTATTACTCAAGTGCTAATGCAAAGACCCTCTCTCCTTCCCTTTACTCTTAAACAGAAACACACTGTGCTGCAGCTTGATAGGGACTTGCTGAAGACCATTCAACTCAAGAAGCCAATGCTGCAAAATTAATGATTCATCAGAACAGGTATCCTGCCTCTAGAGTAAGCACCTCTATCAAGTATCTCCTGAGACTTGGCTTAACCTTGGAACCAGACTGAGCAGTGCACAGGTTTTTTACATAACACGACTCCTGAAGGTCATCCCCTGGAGACAATCGTACAAAAGACAATTTAATTCCTCAATGAGAACCAGAAAGGGTTCCCTGATGGTAATTCACAAAAAAAGCCAACCCAGAACCTCAAGAGACAAAAGGGGATGAGAACATTTGCTTCTGTTCATAAAAGTGCATGCTAGAAATCATCTTGTATGGGATGAGGAACATCCCAGTACAGCATAATCATTAGCTGAAAGTATGAGGCCGAAGTTCAGAATGGGACCACTGACCAAAACATACTCTAAAATCACTGAGGTTTTATATTACATCTTCTGCTATCACTTTTCATGTTGCTTTGTATAAGAGATCCAGTTTGGTATGCACTAGTTCCTTCCATGAAGAAAAAGACAAATTTAACATTGAAATGGATCTTGTTGCAATGAAATTATGACCAATACTGCCTGAGGCCTAAGGAATGTAAAACATCCAGATAAAAGTCTAGTCTCTTAGGCCTGGCCCTGTGGGATATCTGACAGCAAAGATACGATTGTAAAGGTATTTCTTTGTGATATCTGAGTTTTGCAAGATTTACAGAACTTAGATTCAGTGGAAGAAAAGCATTTCCAGCAGTGTTCTGGGGAACAGGCAGCTCACCAAGTGCAGCCTTGCTGCACCGCTTTTCTCTCTTGCCAGGCCTTATCAATTCCATTTGAGGTCAGATGCAGAAGCACCAGTGTAGGAGACTGCCCAGACTTCTCTAAATATCACTTGAGGTGGGAGGTCTCAGAATGCAGCATGATTTCCAGGTGGAAGAAAGCCATGTTTCTGGGAAACAATCCCACCAGCAGCTCACCCAAGAATCTCAGGAAGACCTGTCTCTTAGATCAGCTTCAACCTTAGCTCATAAAAATCCCAAGATGAACATGAGCAATCAGTTTCTAGGTTGCAAGACCAAGTTATGATGGGCTCCATAGAACACCACTGCTCAGAAAGGCACAATAAAGTGCTCTGGTCCAGCTGGACAGTTAGTTAGGAAGTACTAAGATGGCAGAGAGGCAGGTGGCACACCCAGTCAATTCCACTAGAGAAACACGTTTAATATCCAGGAGAGAAATTACTAATTCCTTCTCTCTTTTTCTTGCAGCCAGGTTCCTGTAGCCCTGCATACCTTTATCCACTGCAGTACTTTGTGATACGAATACATGACGCTTATCCCAGTCCTTCCAATGAAAAGTCTGTCTGCTTTATTATGGTGTGAATTTTTCATTACTGGAAAGAAAAAGAAAAAGGCTTTAAATTTTTTTTTATTTTACATGTAAATGTGGTTTTAAAGAAATTTACATATTTCAAAAACACAGTAATTGTGAAAATACTAAATACATTTCCTGAAATATTTGCCATTGGAAGTAGCAACTTCCTAAGGGTTAACACCAGAAGTAGGGTAAATAACTATAGTTTATTCAGACAATATTTCATAGTAGTCTAAGTCAACCATAAAATGCTTGGACATATAATGGCATGATTTAATAACATCATTATTTGTAAAGTAAACTTTACATTTTCTGGCACCACAAAGAAATTCTGATAATTGCAGAACTGAGTAATTACAACCTCTTTGGAAGCACTGTTAGAATTTTAGAGCAGTAGTCTCAAAGTAGAGTGTGAGCACAACAATCCATTCAGCTGTGGGAAGGAAATATTTTTTGTACTATTAGCAAATAAAAATAAGTAAAATACTTTAAAATGCAGTGTTTATTTAATATTTATCCCATATTTGTAATTTCTATTTTTGTGTATGGTTTATAATGACTTTAATACATTGGTGTAGTATAATATATAAATAAATCAATAGTGGGTGACTGCTCAAAATTTTTTTACTGATGGAAGTGCCTATCAGTTGGGAGACCACCACTCTAGGGAAGACAGACAAAGTTCCAAGCTCTGACAGAATCCTCTCCCTGTGTCTCAACTGGAAGCTCTGACAGCTTTTCTAAGATAGGAAAGTCTGTGGTCAGAAAGGATATGTCACATATCTAGAATAAATATTCAGTATGTTTTAGCAGATAATACAGGTTGAAAAATATTAAGTAATCCTTTATAAAATGATTTAATATCCCACTGACACTTCACCAAGCTCCAGTAATCTGCAAACTTATTAGGAAGATTGATACAGATATGCAAATGAAGGGGCATAGGGAAGAAGGAAGCAAGAAAACATGCCAGAACTATTAAAACATTGGGTTCTTGAGCATCCAGCCCTTGCAGAAACCACTGGCTCTTTAGAGACTAAAATAATTCTAAAAATCCAACTTACTAAAAAAAACCCCCAAATTATATACATGATGTAACTTGTTCAATGTGTTTTAATATATAAAACTATATATATATTTACAGCACTGAAGTTTATCTGTGTGTGACACTTCACATGACAATACTTAAATACATTTGCTTTTGTCCTGAGCATAAGCCATTTTTATTAAAAGATCATGAATTTTGGGGTTTTTTTTTGATTTCACAAAACTCTACTGTTCCTCCTTCAAAATCTTCCTTGAGTTTAAGTCAGGCATACTTTAAGTAAGCAACTATGCATTTTACTTCTACTGGAAAATACCTTCTACTGAACATTCCTGCACTTCAAAAAATTCAGAATATTGTAACATAAAATTAACTAACAATCAGAAAACTGTATGAATTAATTTTCTCTGTCTTTTAAAAACTCTAAAAAAAAGCACTTCTTGCATCTTAACTTTACCTGCATCAGCAAAATCACAGAAAGGGACTCCTGGTCTGTCTGTCTCAGAATCTTTGGTTAGAATTTCAGCAACAGATAAAAACAATTTCTGAAGATCATCAAAATGTTCACATCCAGTTCTTGCATTAAGATACAAAGCTCCCAGCTTGGTCCAATCCCTTTTTTCCTTGCAATGCTGTGAAGAAGGCAAAGGATAAATATAAGCAAACCTGCTTCCAGAAAACCAGACAGAAAATATATTGAAATTTGAAATATGTACCTGGGATATACTTAAAGGAGAAAAAATGGAGACGAAACACTACTGCCAAGAACCTTCATGTTCATATGGCAGTTACATGTTGCCAGACTTGCATGGACTGCTAATTACTTCTATCCCTCAAGAAATTAAATTCCCTTTTTCATGTCATGACCCCAATTGAGAAAGCTCATAACTTATTCATCCTATTTAGGAACTGGCACCTATTCAGTATTTTTTTTCTCATGATGCATGCTGAATTAATGGTTATTTTATATATGAATTAGGCTTTGGCTTGCCAGATCACTTGATGACTTTGGTGTTAAAGGAGTAAAAAATCAGTCCTGTTTTTTCCTTTTTTACATTTCAGTCTCTGGATCTGCACAGGATGTGTGATATATGTAAACTGTATTATAATTGTGCATAATGAGTAATCTGACCTTGAATGTGAAAGAAAAAAGTGTCCAAATAAAGAATGTTTTACAATATTTTCTTATTCTTTAAAATACTTACTTAATGTTGTCAATTGCAGCTTTTAGAATTGTGTGTTTTATACTAGATACAAATTCTATCTGCTAAATAATGTATTAAATAAACTTTAGGTGAGGAATGATGTACCACTACCAATTACAAGCACAACAAATGTAAAGCAGAGGAAATAATTGCTTAAAGTTACAAAATCTTTGAATTCAATGCGAAACAAAGACAAAAGTATGTAAATTAAAATATTACAGGAAGGCCAAAGATAGTTTTCTCCTGCATGTTAAGCCTTCCCAAACAAGGTTTTGCATAAAAGTATTTTATCATAAGCTCACTATATTTAATAATAAAGTCTGCAAATTAAAAAAGGTCTAGAAATTGCTATTTTTTGTAGGTTTAAAAGAAGTCATGAAGAATGCACATACTGTACCTGAATTTCAGCCACTGCCAAGTTGAAGTCAAAGATCCATGTCTTTTCAAAATATCTTTCCTTAAATCTTCCATATGAAAAAAATTGAATGCTTACATTTTAACACATCATATTGAACTAGCAGAAGGTGAACAACAAATTATCATACATGAACATTAAACTGATGTGATTTTTGATCCTATTTGCTTCACATTACACACTGAAAACACTCATTTAAAATCTTGCCAAGGGAAGTTAGTGCATTTATTAAACAAATAATTGAGCAGAGCTATTTTCATAGAATATATTTCCTTGCCTCAGTAGAAAAGTAACTGAAAAGGTACAACTAAGACTTGCAGTCCACCAAGCAAATGCAGAACTGCATTGTCTGTATTTCTGACATGAAATGACAAGCATTACCTTCAAGTACTTAGGAGAATGGTGCTGCTACTGAAACAATGGATACATCTCCCAGAGATACATAACCTGCACTTGAATGTGCCAACACGTGCAATTGAAGCAGCACAGCTGCTCAGCCTTCAGAGATCATTTCTCACTTTCAGCTGAACACACATAAATACTGAGGCAACCTGCAAGAGGTCATGCCTTTGTGAATCAGATTCCTGATACAAAAGGTGATAAAAATTACCTCCAATGTGTGTGGTAAATTGCACCAGTAAAACACAGATCCACGGCTGAAAGTACTGCATGGGGAAAGTTTGCAAAAGCAGCAAGTAATTTCTACAGTGCTTTCAGTTGGAACTGGGGTAGCCTGTTTTCAGACAGCAGATGCTGTCTAGGCATCAAAGGTATGTTTGTGAATCACAAATTTAGTTTCTCAACTTGCAGATGATACAAAAAAGAAAAAGGATCACAATCTTGTTCAAGCGATGGGGAAGTATCGGCAGTTTTTGAACAGATTTGGTATTTTGCCCAGCATATTCCAGCAGTACTCAAAACATGAGCCTCCTCCCTAGCAGTGTTGGCACAATGTTTATGTAGTCACACTGTAAAGGAAACTAGGAAACTACTTCAGATTATAACTCATCCTTTTACTGCCTAGAAGGGTTGTTTATTGCAGAAGTACCATTTGCTTATGTAGGCCTAAATGATTTATTACACCATGATGTTTCTAATTTGCCTAGCTAATAAACTTGTATCACAGCTGGCAGCAGATTGTACAATGATGATTGATATGGAAAAAACAAATAATTGTGGTCAGAATCTAAGTTTTCATTTAACAAACCTTGATCTTTGAAACACAGTAGATTGGCAGCATTTTAAAATACAATTAAACATGATGTGATAGTATTTTCATCCAAAACCCCTTTTAAAGATTCCATATAAATTTATAAAAATAGATGCTGCAGAAGGAACTAGGCAGCTATAATTAGAAAATAGCTCCTTAAAGACATACCTGGATTTTATGCTCAAAACAGTACTCATTTCCCAACTGGAAACTTGCAATTGGTGAAGTAACTTAATAATGTAGTCAAAATGTTCTAACTCAAGGAACATACCAGCATCAATGAGCTGTAATAGCAAACAAGATAAGAAAAGTAAGCATATGAAAAATTGTGATGACTTAACATATCTTTAGAAGTGGAAACAACACTGGGAAAAACATCACAGTGAATCTTAGTCAAAAACAAAAGAATAAATGGAAACCAATACCACAAATTCAGCTACTCACAGTATCACTTTGGTATTATTTCAGTACTTTTTTTTTAAAGTGATATATTTGAGTTTTCAAACAGGCAACATATTTCAGAAATTCCAACAAGTAGCAGTAGCACAAAGAAAACTCTCACCTTACAGAAGGCACTGATTAATGTAGGCACAGCATTTTTTATATTCAAAGAAGCCACATGCTCAAAAACTTTCAGAAGAACATCTACAGCCGGCTAATAAGGACAAAAAAAGCACAATCAGTTTTGTAACTCTGTGCAATTAGAAGGTTTAAATATTTCATAATATGGTATTCTGAATTACTCCCCTCACCCAAGATTTGAATACCAGAGTAAAAACAGACCTATTACTACAAATGGCATAGTACTCATGAAACTAAAATTATGAAACTAAGATTAAAAAAAATATTACAAAGTCACCTACCAGTGTCTTGATTTGTACAACTACATTCAATATCTGAAATACTTCCTGCAGCAAACAGTTGTTGAGCAATGAAACAAGAAGATCATTCAGCACTTCAGAAGCAAAATCCACACCAGGAGTAGCTTCTTTGTAATACTGCACAAATATTTGGACTGAAAAAGCAATTAAATTGAATTTCACTTTGGGGTTAACTGATACTAACTATTGAAACATTTATTTCCTAACATTTTAGACACCATGTAACAACGCTTAATTGTCCAGGATATTATGGGACAGGGATATGGAGAAATATGGGTGAAAGGATCCAGTCTGAATACAGTGTTAACCTTACCAGAACCAGACTGACTATTCTGAAATATGTTGAATCATTGAGCTGAGCACTGCAAGCCCTGTAGGTTCCCAGAAAGCTTAGCTGATTTGCTGCAGCACAAGAAGGCGGCACAAACGCAGGTTAGATTTGGTACATGCAGTAAGGCCCTTCCAGTCAGGAAGCTCTGGGAAGTGCAGTGTTACAGTGGATGGTCTTACAACCTGTTGCAGCATCACCCTTCCTTGATAAACAGGTACTGTAGCTGCTGGTACCCAGTGTTACCCACACAAAACATTCACGTGTTCAGCATAGCAACACTGCAGCACAGGGTGCAGCTGAAATCCCTGTTCTCTTTCTGCTACACTCTAAGAAGCTTTCAGAAACTTAAAGACTGCTCAGGACTGGTATAAAAGGAATTACTGTCCAGAGTAAAAACAAAACAAAAGCCCTTTCTGACTGAACTCAAAAGCTCAGATGGATCTGAATGAACTGCAGTACCTAAAATGTGTTAATCATAATTGTTTGCATGTATGGTGTAAAGACTAAACTAAAGCTGTTTGGGGTGGGTGCAGTAGCAACACTTTATTTCAAGAGCTTCCATTCTCAAGTTTTTGGGTTTCTGATGTTTGGCCAGGGTTTTCAAACGCACCCTATTAAAATTTAGGTTCTGTTAAACCTCCTCCCTGCTCTATTTACATATTCCTACTCCCAAGTCTAGTTACAGTCAGGTTAAGTTCATTTTATGTGGAAATAAGATTTCCAAGAACCTCCTAAGGAAGGGAATATCTAAACTTCTAGCCTTACTGGAAAACTGAACCATGAAAAGGCAGGGATTGAATGTATTCTTTCATTTGAAGGAAGAACTTTTTATTCACTCCTGAAGTGGCAATCATTTCTCTCTCGATAACCTATTTAATTTGCTTTAAATAAGCTAAGTAACAAAGATACATCAACAGCTACTACTATACCATACCTGCACGTTTTAGGAGGCTTGATTCTTTGATACTAATGTATGTCCTAAGAACTGCCATGCAAATCTGTAAAAAAAAAAATACTATAGTAAAATGTAACCTCAGTTTATGCAAACAAAAGAACTACTCACAAACATGAGTTCTGTTATATAATGAGCTTCACATTGCTTCCACTTAAGCTATACATACTGAAAAATTATATGAGAAGGTAATGGGGTCTGTAGGCAAAAGCTCTGTCAAAAGGTCAGCAAATCAAACAGAAAAATAATGCAGATAAAATGTTTGGGAAAGAGGCTGCTGAGACCATGAATGTTTGCATGTGTGTGTACATACTCATAGCAAACAAACAAAAAAACCCCAAACAAAACCAAAACCAAATCCCCCCAAAAAAGAGAATTTGAAAATGCAGTTATTTCAGTATTAGTATCTATGTCATAAAGTATAAATTAGCATAAATGTGGCAGACTGTAAACAAAGAAAAGGAAGCAAAACTTAAAGTGAAATATGGTAAGTAAAAATTACATGAACGTACAAACTAAGAAGTCAAAAAATCATCCAGAAATGAAGATGGTAACACTGATTGTCACAAAGAATCACTCATAAGGATACAGAACAAAAAAAATCAGAATTAACTTCATTAAATGAGCCATTTCACCATAGACTGACATGATTAAAAAAAAAATCCACGCCTAGGTATTTTAATGTTATTTGGTATTGGAACATTCTTAACATCTTAAGTTGTCAGCTTTGGGATATTTACAAATTTTGCTCCATCTCTGCAGATGAAGAAATAAAGACTACTGATATTACATCTTGAAATTCCAAGTTAGGGAAAACCCTCATGTGTCTTTTAGAAATTCTGTCACTTCTGGAACATTTAGTCTTTCTGCACAACAGTGTAAATCAGTTGTATTTAATACTATTTTGTGAAATAGTTAAACATCAAGAGACAGAAAATGCCCTAAATTAGGAGTTATGGTATTACAGAACTGAATCAGGTTTATTTTTAAATGCAACTTCAAAATGACACAGGATTCACTCATGAAGTTCGTTATAAAGCAAATGAATTATCATCAAAGCACAAGACACTGGTTTATGGCCAAGACATCTTTCTTTTTTAAAAACCATTAACCTCTTCAGATTACCAAGCCAAAGAATACAAAAATTGTACATCTAAGTATAAATAAAGCTTATTTGTTTTATTTTGAAGCATTATCATAATGTTGAGCTTAAGTCCAAGAGATACCTTTCAGAAAACCATGCCAAATTTTAAATCATTAATATATGTGAAGTGTCACTTGGGAACAGGTTATCTCATTTAATCCAAATCTATACTCCCAGGTGGCTGAGGGCATTTCCAGAACAAACTTTGGCACATGCTTACAGTATGGAACTCAGTTTGCTTTCTTTTTGAATCTGTTTTTCTCCTTCTTTGGACTGACTCCCAAAAAAGCCAAGATTACATCTGCAGCTCTGACTGTTTCAAGTATCAGTGAAATTGCTTGGACAACCACTTGCAGTAGTATTCAATCATGGGACATGCTGTATTACATTAACAGAAGAAGCTAAATGTGTTATTCATTTACATCTGCTAGAAGGCTTCAGCTGATTTAGTTGATTCCAATTTTGAAAGGCGCAACTGTACCCACAGACTATGTAAAAATGGGAGAATCTTTAAATTTTGAGTTAGCTGTAATAGATTTTGAATGAAGGTAGATGAAAGAGGTTATGCCTCTTTCAAAAGGCAGTATAAATCACATTATTCTGTCATCTATCAGTTAATTCCCTGACTCATTTAACATGACAATTTAATAAAAACCATAATAAAGGCCTCTGTATCTTATGCAACCAATCGACTCTCCAGTAAAACATGGTCCTACTACAATAACACAGAGGTGCTTATTCAGAAGAAGAAGCACAGGAATTCACGAAATACTTCAGCATCTCCCAGTCAGTGCCCACTCTATTGTTTAATAAGGGAGAAACCCCCACACTGCAGCCTTTATCTCAGTGAGATCAAAAACCAGGATCCTTCTTACAGAAAGTTTCTGTATGCTGTGGAAGCTTTGAGATGCACTCTCCCTATTCAGTGTGGCTGAAACTGGCCAAAGGTTCAAAGGTCATTTACTGTTGTTTAGAGACAGTAATAAAAGGACAGCATAGAATCTCATTTCTTTAGGAAACCACATTAAAAAACAAAACCAAAATCGACCACAACAGAAGCATATACCCAAGGTCCCGAAGCTGTCAGACAACACTAATCAAGGCAGAAATCTTCCTATTTTATATCCTTTTTGTTTCCAGTTAAGAGGTTCATAGGATCAAGGAAAATGAGAGTATGAAGTCACAAAAAAATTAAATTTCTTTAATGGATAGGAGTCAAAAAAAATTAATGAGTAAGACGCACAAAGCTAAAATAAAATCACAAAGAGAAATACAGCTCACATAAAGACATGTTTTCAAAACCACTTACTTAACCACAAAATGATTCTGTGCTACACTCTGAAGTGACATTTGAGCAAAACAATTTACTGTATTACACTCACTGTCTCTTGCTCTTTCACTGAGGACCAGAGAGAAGAGTCCAGCTTCATCTCCTTTACCCTCTTCTCCATCACTGATACACACTGTTAAGATCCACCCTCCCGTTAAATACTTTGGTAAGTATTTGAAACCATCTTAGCAGTTTTGTTTAGCTAATACAAAACAGATTTCACTGTTTGAAAATGAAGGAGATCTTAAAAAAAACACCCCAAAATTGGTAACTTGTGCAACTTGTTGAGCTCAAGAGTATGCTGATTTTCAAAACATATGACGTTTTTATGAATTCTAGCATTGCTGTGTTGTGTGATTAACTACAACTGTAAAATGTTAAATAGTAGGAAGTTATGCCTTAAAGCATCAACCAATTACTTAATGAAAAAGAAAAAAAAAATCCATTATGGAGAAAGGTATTTCTCTTCAAAATCTCTGGTAACTATTATCACTGAAAATACAGCTCTCAACAAGTATCAGTCTGCGTAACAGGTCCTGAAGAGATTTATTCCTCCTGTATAAAATTAGATGCCTTTATCACTTCTTTACCTGTTTTTCATTTACGTACTTTGGTGCCACCATGAGGTGCTTGGCCTATTATAATTTTTAAATGGACAGGTCTAAAAACATAAATATACATACAAACAAAACTCAGGTATACTTTCAGACTACCAAGAAGGTTTGGCTAGGTTTGGTGGGCAGAATAGGTAAAAGTGTGCTGGAGTGCTGCACCACAAGTAAAATCAAATTGAAAGGATTTTTAATAGTTTTAGGCAAATAATTCTTTAATGTGCCTGTAATACAATGAAGCACTACAAATCACAGTAATTCAGATAAACTAGCTGAAAATTACAAATATTCACTACAGCCTGCCAAAGATATATCACACTTGAGAAAAAAGAAAAAATGTTCCATGCAAAACTACTCTTAAATTATCTTAGTATTTTTAAGATGTCATATAAATTTTCAAAGGTGTTAGAAAGCATTAGAAAAAATACAAAGTAGCTTTTTTCACATATATAAAACAAAAGGGAAAACATTAAGAAAAATAAAACCAAATTACACTGAGGTATTTTAAACATCCTGACACAGTATATTGAAGATATCAGGAAGATGGACATGCACCTTTAGATGTTAATATTTTTTTAGCAATTCTAACTAACAGTTTAACTGCAAGTTATTTTTTACATTTTGATTCTGAAATTTTTTTACTTACTGACATTAATGATAAAATTGCACTCATACCAGTAAGATGAGAGGTAAGAAATAAATCTTGTAAGACTCAATGAGGACAAGTTTAGGCATTTGTTATTGGTTACTTGTTTTGATGTGTTTCTTTGCTTCCAGTTAACTTACAGGACTTTCATACAGCCAATTTCAATATCTTATTACATGTCAGCACAATTAGCTTGCCTTGCACAGTTCTTGGAAGCATTAAACTCATAATGTCTTTGTTAAATGGTCTGAAAACACATTTACTTTGCCCATCATTGGAAAACTATTCTTGCTTGCAAATATTATGAGAATTGTTGCTCCATTTAAGGAGATTACAGCATCTTAAAACAAACATGCCCCTGTTGCATAAAACATGCAGAAAGTAATATACCACAGATGGCTTTTGGCTTTAACAATACCTACGAAGTCTTTGCAAAGGTTTGCTTAAAGTCTCTGATGCTCAGGATAGAAATGTCTCAGAATCTGCCCATTCTACTACTCTGTACTTGTAGAGCCTAATTCTTGCTCTTTTGTCGCTGTGTGTTCTCTTAAAACATCTATTAGTTCAAAATTATACCATGTTTAACAAAAACTTTAGAAGACCTTGAGAGGAAGAATTTCTAAACAATTTTTTCATCCATCAGTCTCTGACTGATTACTCACTTTCCATATATAAATGAACAAAGGAGATGATGTTTTGGTTTTAACAAGTGTTCACACTTACAATCTTTTTCTTACTTCAATACATCTTTTTACCTTTTCATCCCCTTGTCCAGGAACATGACAGAACCAACATTTTGTTCTTTCACACCCACGTGAAGTCATGAAATAATATCTGCAGTATTTGCGGGGCAAGTTAAGGGCATCAAGGATCTGCTGGACTGAATGAGAAGCCTGGAATAAAATAAAATTACAACAAGCAGAAAAAGCCAAATAATATTTCTTGAAAGCAAACATGCTCTTTTTTTTTTAGAATTTCAAAATAGCTACGAACTATAAACAAAAGCAGAAGATGTGATCTATAATTAAGCCTCTGAAACAACCCTCATTTCTATACTGTACTTGCAGCATTTCAAAAGACACAAAGATCAATCCCTTGTCATGTCACGTTAGTGTCTAACACAACAAAAGCCTGTCCTGGAGACCACAAAGAGGGATAATGCAAGAACTGCAAAATGAGATGGACCATGAGTAGAGAGAAGGGAGAAAGGTGACAAGTTTCTGCATGGCTCTGAGTAACCAACCATCTGAGAATTCTGGGGCATCAATTTCCTTGACCCTTTTTCAGTACCCAGCATCATGGATAAAGCAGGCTGTCCTAAACATGTGAAACCTTGTCTGCTTTTCAGTTCTACAAAAAACAATAAAGCAAAAATCATTATCTGATTTTTAAGCTGAAAACAGAAATCAAGAAAACTCCACTGATTGTAGCTGTCCCTTCATCACTGATTTTGTTCTCAGAAATTATATTTACTCAGTGATAACATCTTTAAAGGTGTAAAAACATAAGCATATACAGATTCATAATTTATGACTTGATACACGAGGAATTGTTGGAATCTCCAGAAGAAATTTAGTGCCAAAGGATCAGAAATCAAAGATTTAACAACTCACAATAGCATTTTTCTCCATCTTCCATGGCTCAACATCTCCACAATTGTTCAGTGGCAGTAAAGTACTTCTTCCTGAAGATTTGTAACCTAGAAATTAGGATGAGGGCAGCAAATCACATAATAAAAACGAATCATACTGAAACCACTCTCATTTATCTTATTTTCCTTTGTATTTATAATTCCTTCAAGTCACGGCAATGATTAATGAAAATTTGATTAATGCAGTCTAAAGCCAGTAATTTAAATTTCAGTTTTCTTAATTATCCTGAAAGTGAGACTTTACACAAACTTCAAGAGTAAGCACATTTAAATTAAAAACTTCACTACTTTATCCAAGGTTCCTACTCTAACTTACAGAGAGAAGAAAAGGAATAAAAAGATCCAGAAGTTTTAATTTCAAAACCTACCCACTTTATCAAGCAATCTTTGCATTCCAACATCACTAGCCCTAAATTTAAGCTATTTTTTCAGAACTGATAGAAAACCTTTTCTACTCTTATGTTTTAAGCACTGCAGTAGCAAGTTTAAGCCCAGCCTAAGTTGCTGCTTTCTTAACCATGAAACTTGGTTTCAGAGCTTTGATTATTACTGAATGACAGTTTTCTTTTTTTGAAAAATGAGTAATGTTAATGGAAGATAAAAGTTCAAACTTTCAACTCCATATCTAAAGACAAATGAGAGCTTTTGAATGCCCTGCTTTCTAGGATTCCCATCTGGCCCCTTCAAAGAACTGAGTGTTCAAAAGACAGGGTGCTCAGCCCTTTCTGACAAACTGCAGTTACTAAAGAGCATCCAATAATGAATGTTCTACTAGAGACTGGCACTAGGTCCATGGTTCTTAATCTGTGTCTTTCTAAACAGATAGGGCTACCACAGGACAGGAGGGAAGAGCATAATGAACAATGAGTATTTAATGTTATGTATTGTCACACTGCAAAACCTTGTGCAGTGATGGTGGGCCATTCTTGCCATCCCCAAGCACAGTTTTTGACCAGGTCCTTTCCAGAGTTTGTACTTTCCCTGCTGACTGTAGGTCAGACTTGTAGGGAAGCAGGCACTAAAGTGAAATAGCCAATCCTGCCTGCACAGTTCTGGGAATAAAAGGCTGTTTTGCCCTGTTCTAGCACAGAAACTCTTGCTTTGGCAACTTTCAAATGATTTTAAGAAGGAAGATTTAGAAGAACTTTTCAGACAGTGTATATGATTTGAAGGCCAAAGACATGAAAAGTTTCAAGCAACTGAAGTCTGAAAACATATTCAAAGTTGCTTTTTATAGGATCTGTGTTTCTTGCACTACCTGAAAATACTGTTAAATGCCAGGATGATAAAATTGTTCTACAAGCTCAGACTGACAGTATAATCTGAAACTAAACAGGAACCCCTGCTGCTGATCCTAATTCAAGAAATCCATGTTTATAAACATTCATATTAATCAATAATTCTAAAAACACTGATTCCCAAAGCACCTGTTGCAAAGAAACAGAATGCAGTATCTATGCATAAGTAATCAATTCCTGGTTTTCTCCATCTCATATGCCAAATAAATAATGCACTTATGTAAGGCTAAACATCAGATTTCTCATGTGCAGTGACTACAGTTCCATTGTGATTTCTCTGGTGGCACAGACACTAAAGAGGTATCTGTCCCACATGTGAAATACACTGGGTCAACATGAAAAACATTTCTGTTTATTAAATCTACATCATTTCCTCGATCTAGTCTAGTTAATATCTCAAAAACATTTGAATTGGCATAAACAACAAAGTTCTGACCTTCAGCAAGGTGGGCAAACCACTTTAGCAAGTTTTATTAAAAACAACCAACCAACCAAATTTGTGGTCACATTTTCTGACCACAAATAAAAGAAAACAAGTTACTTGCTAATAGCATGTCTCAAACACAGTGTGTCAGACTACTAAGGCTGCAGCACTGCTGTACCATTAAAGTATCTGAGAGGCATAAATATCAAGATAGAATGATATCAAGATAGATGATTTCTATTTGACCCTACCGAATAGAATTCTGCTAAAAACCCACCCCCAAACCTCTCACCATATAAGAGCTTGCATTTTTGCTTTTATATATGCAAAGTAAAATTCCAACCAACATCTTCAGGAACTGAAGATAGTCCTTAGGATTTCATAGGTAAATAAAGCACAAAAAAAATTTCTGAAGAGTACACCAACACAGCATACAATACCATTTGTCCAGGATTTCATCTCTGTAGCTTCACTCAAGAGATTTACTTTTCGGTCATTCAGTGGCAATCCTGATAGCAATTCACAGCTCATTTTGTATTTAAAGTCACTGTTGAGTATTAAAAACCAAAGATTTGTTAAAATTAGTTTCTTTAACCAAATTAAACAGGTGTTTCTTTTACGTACTGCACGCCTAAAAAGAGGGATTAAGTGTATAAAAGATGAGAATCTCTTCAACAATTTACGCAACACTTCAAAACTTGCCATAAATTTAAATAGTCAGCAGTGCCAACAATTTTACTTTAATTATTCTCATTTGCCTGGTCCAATCTGATTATGATTTTAGCTAAGATTATTCTGCCCTAAGGCATAACCATATGAAATTCAATAAATAGGTAGAAAAGGCACCTGAGAACCACTTATTCTCCCCCTCTCCCCCCCCATGCTGACAAGAAGACTGAGATGATTTCTGTCACCTCTGAAGAAGCATCTACTTTACAGTAGTCTGTTATGTAGTATCTGCCAAAGGAGTAAACCTCAAGGCCTTCCAAATTACATTTGAAGAGTCAACTGTTTTCTTTCCTAAAAACTGACTACTGGACAGAAGATTTAGGTGGTTTCAAAGGGAACTCCAATTAAAGACTGTTCTGCTTTTATTTCCAAATATGTACACATTACAGAGAATTAAACTACTAAAATGTGATGTTTTTAAAAATAACCTAAAAATATTGCTAGCAAAATACTTTGTAATTTCTTTCATATTTGTAAACAAAGCCACAAGGAAAAATTCATCCTCTTTTATGAGACCTTCCTCCCCTTTCCCCTTTCAGTTAAGAATCCTGGTTCAGTACAAAGGACATTTCAACCTGCTTGCTCCTCTGCAGACAGAAACAGAGTTCCTATCTCCTATGAGGGATTCAAGGTACTTAATACTTCTCACAGCCAGGATAATTCAAATTGTTCCTAACCTTCAGGATGTTTTCAATAAAATTTGAATGAAATGAAAATGCTACAGTGGAGAGGAAGAAATCTAACAAACCCAACTTTTTCAAGATCAATCTTTATTCTCATCAATGCATTAAGTTGGTTTCCAGAGGGAATAAAAAATCTGCAGTTTCAGTTACTCAGACATTTCAAGTTACCATGTAAAATTTTCTTATGCTTCCTCATGATGCCAGCCTCAGATCTGACACAACAGGATTTTCATAGCAGTTTACCTTCAGATTTGTTTAATCTAGACATGAAACTACACACAATTTTGCCAGGAACTGTAAACTACATAGCTCTACAACTGTTTTTTTTTAGTAACAGCATCCCTAGAAGTATAGTTTGCTAAATAAGAACAACAGTTTTCTTCTAGATGAAAGTTTGCAATGTAACGTTTTTGAGTAAAATTAAGACAAAATAGTTCAACTTCAAATGAAGGCCTCTTCTCTAACCCCATGGAGTACTAGCATTGCATTAACATATTTCATTCAGCACAATCTAATTATTCTATAGTGTAAAGAACTATTTATGCTCCTAAGGTAAATTTAAATTGGTTTTTTATAGCAGAAGGAGGAGCTTGGAGCTCTCTAGTGGATTAACAAAAAGATGCAGTACTCTCTACTAACAAAACTTCTGGCACACTCAAGTCTGTTGCAGAAATGTGAGCAGTGTTATAAAAAAAGCAGTATTCTCTTCTATGTCAGCTGAGGTTTCTTGGTTATTTTGACAATTACTGTGTCCTAGTTCCAGCCAGGACGAGGTTAATTTTTGCAGTAGCTAATTGGTGATTACTGCTCCTAAACCACAACACTCTAAAATTTGTTATTTCTCTTCTAATTATTTAAGAATTCCATCTTAAGTACCAAAAACTAATTCTCCATCATTTCTGGACTGCTGATGAGTAAAAATTTCTCAGTCTGACACTAATTCAGGATGGGACAATCACCCACCATATTAAGTTTAACAAGGCAAAATGACGGATTCTGCACGGATTCTGCAGGGATGGGGCAACCCTGGATGTATGGACAGAATGGGGAATGAGAGGCTGGAGAGCAGCACTGTAGAAAGGGACCTGGGGGTCCTTGCTGATGGCAAGTAGAATGTGACTTGGCAGTGCCCTGTCAACCAGGAGGGCCAACCCTGTCCTGGGGGGCATCAGGGACAGCATTCCCAGCCAGGCAAGGGAGGGGACTGTCCTGCTCTGCGATGCTCTGGGGCAGCCTGTATTTTGTGCAGTTTTGGGTGCCACAACATAAAAAAGGCATTAAACTATTGGAGAGTGTCCAGAGGAGGGCAACGAAAATGGTGAAGGGCCTTGAGGGGAAGCCGTATGAGCAGGCTGAAGTCACTTGGTCTGTTCAGCCTGCAGAAGACGAGACTGAGGGGAGACCTCATTGCAGTCTGCAACTTTCTCATGAGGGGAAGAGGAGGGGCAGGCACTGATCTCTTCTCTCTGGTGACAGGTCCTCAGGGAACGGCCTGAACAGGGGGAGGCTCCCTCTGTCAGGGGAGGCTTAGACTGAATATGAGAAAAAGGTTCTTCACCCATAGAGTGGTTGGACACTGGAGCAGGTTCCCCAGGGAAGTGGTCACAGCACCAACCCTGTCAGAGTTCAAGAAGCATTTAGACAGTACTCTTGGGCACATGGTTTGACTCTTGGGAATGGTGCTGTGGTGGGCCAGGAGTAGGACTTGATGATCCTTATGTATCTCTTCCAACTCAGCTTACTCGGTGATTCTGTAAATCCGACTAAAAATTTATGTGTACAATGAACACCGCAAACACAGCTCGAAGCTACAAGACAGCAAAGTGTGTCCTTAACTGCATGTGACATGTTTTTAAGCATCTTTTTCTACTGCTCTACAAATATTTGTCAGCCTGAATTTGAATGAGATCTTTCAGTTCTTTCATAAGCAGAAAAGAAAAATGAAAGCTTCATGATTTATTTATTACTATTTTTTGGTTTTGTTAGGTTCTGGTAAGTGCTATTGTGGGAAGAANGGGAGGCTCCCTCTGTCAGGGGAGGCTTAGACTGAATATGAGAAAAAGGTTCTTCACCCATAGAGTGGTTGGACACTGGAGCAGGTTCCCCAAGGAAGTGGTCACAGCACCAACCCTGTCAAGAGTTCAAGAAGCATTTAGACAGTACTCTTGGGCACATGGTTTGACTCTTGGGAATGGTGCTGTGGTGGGCCAGGAGTAGGACTTGATGATCCTTATGTATCTCTTCCAACTCAGCTTACTCGGTGATTCTGTAAATCCGACTAAAAATTTATGTGTACAATGAACACCGCAAACACAGCTCGAAGCTACAAGACAGCAAAGTGTGTCCTTAACTGCATGTGACATGTTTTTAAGCATCTTTTTCTACTGCTCTACAAATATTTGTCAGCCTGAATTTGAATGAGATCTTTCAGTTCTTTCATAAGCAGAAAAGAAAAATGAAAGCTTCATGATTTATTTATTACTATTTTTTGGTTTTGTTAGGTTCTGGTAAGTGCTATTGTGGGAAGAAATCTTAGCATCTTATGCTACACTCACACTGAGATGCAAAAGTGAGACACTGTCATGATGTTAATATATTTTGTCACCAGTCAAAAGACAAAATAAACCCTATTGTCCTGTCAGGCTATGACTATACTTGTTCTGGGCTTTGTAGAGTGAAATTATATTATTTCACATATTTTTTTTGTTCATCACATAGTTACAGTAACATAGAAAATCGAATTAAATACTGGTGGTGTCCACATAACAACATCATGTTTCACTTGTATAATAACTGAGGAACATCACAGGTTACATGAAGGACACATTACATGTACCTTTTTTCAGCTTCACTCTTATTTTCTTCTTCAACATCAGGCACTGGATCTGCAAGCTTGAACTGTAAAGATATTTAAAAGTTATTTTCAGGTACAGCAAAGCACTACTAAGCCTGTTATGTTTTACTCCACAGACTTAAAACTGTTAGTGATCATTGCAAGATGTGATAAGACAGTCTTAACTGTAGAAACAGTAATTCAGTGTGTAGGATTACTCTTGAAACATCTTTGTTACTGGATATACTGCCTTTATATTCTGTGTTCTTTAAAATAGTGGTTGTTAATTGGAAAAAAAAGGTGATGTGATTGTCTTCACTTCTCTTTGCTGCCATGATAATCTAAGCAATTTTTAGGCCCACTGCCCAATTGTAACTGCCTGACAGATGTGTGGAACACCACAAAAGTCATTCCATCAAGTTTAATGAAATTTAAAATTGCACCAAGGAGGAATTTAAGCCTTTTGCTCAGCTGTACACCATCATGGATAGTTAAAAAAATCCCCAACGACATGGAGAAAAAAGGCAGCACGAAACATATTTGGAGGAGAGAATCTGAAAAGACTAGTACAGAATGAAGTCATAGAATCCTGGCTTGGTTTCATCCATTATTCATGAAGTAACTTAGGACTTTATATTCTATCACAAATTTATGATAGCCAAAGAATTAAAGATGCCTACACTCTCATTTCCAAACTTTATTTTACCAGTTCCCAAATATTTTTAGCATTTTCTCCATGTTAATTTTTGCCCTTCTCACAGGACTATTAATTGGAAAAACCACCAAAAAAGCAAAATCTGGAAGTCTCCCCAAATGGCAGAGTACCTGCAATAAGTGTTCTGCCATTAGATTCCCCCTGCAGGTGTGCACTGCTATTTTCTATGCACATACACAACAGCTTTAGGTAGGGCTTAGTATGCATTTTGTGGTTTAAGTTTGGAGTGGGTGAGATAATTTGTATTTTCTGCTGTCCAGCACAGCACAGAAAAGCAAGCAGTAGGACACTGATTTTATGAAGCTACAAGACTATGGAACAGCCCAACTGGGACTGATCTGGCAATATTGCAACAAGTACCTCACCTTCAGCAAACCATACAATTTGACAGACTCTTTTTGTCTCTCTAAAAGATCAGGAAACAAAATGGCACTGTTAACTTCGTGAATCACACGTTAGCAGCCCCAATTCCATTTGCTGAAGGAAATGTTTCTCTTCTTTTAAATGATTTTGGAAGGGAAACTGATTCTCTGCTGTTTGATTAACTTCTCAATTACGTAGCAATTTTGAACCATGTGAATTTTACAGTTTAACTTACCCAGTAAAAACCACTAGCCACTCCTGAAGTAGTGGAAAACAGTAAATGCTATCAGCAACAACATATGAGTGGCAGAGAAATGTACATTTCAATTCCTTATCAAAGAAGAAAATAGTACAGAACTACAGCAAATCTTAGAAGACCTAGACCTTTTATCTAGAGGAGGGAGGACAGAGAAGTAGAAAGGTCAGATAAAGTCAGTGAGCATTACAATGGTTCCCTCTGAACAGCCAGAAGTCCATATGTTAATGTAAAGGTCCTCTTTCCCAAGTAATGAAGCACAGAATGATTCTTCTTCGATGCATGATGGCTGTGCAGCTCCCCAGCTTTCCAACACCTTTCTGATACTGTGTGGTGAGAGGCATTTAACAGCAACATTTAAAATTAGGTATGTTATTTAAAGATGTCATATATGTAAAGCAGTACTCATAGGTGTTCACTGGAACAGTAATTTTCATACCGTTGGGAATATGGCATTACTGCAACAACTGATATAACAATATCCTGTTTAATTTCAAATCTGAAGCTTAATTATTGGTGACAACAACAAAAAAAATCAAGTTCTGTTAAGCAAGATTACATTGTCAATACACAGTAATCCATTAAATGCTAATATTCTTTTTATTACAGGAAATTTAAAAATTTTTTTGATAAAACAGCATTAGTAATTAAAATTATCCAATTATGTGGATTGTAATTTCTTAAACTATTTAAGAAGAGAAAGCGTAATTTCTCAATACCTTTTCATCCACGTCCAAATTCTTCAAAAGTTCATCTAGTTTGCTCTGTTGCCTGTCTTTAAGAAAGTCCTCACTAACATCTCCCAAAGGACTGCTTCCTCTAGAGGAGTTGTGGGTTTTCACATCTTCAGCTGAAAATGTATTAACACATTGCTTTATGTATTTCCCATGCTACAAGACAACAAAGCTTTTATTTCCTACATATTACAAAGGCTTAGAACTAATGACATTTAAGAACTCCTAGGACTTCCTAAATGTGAAATTTATATGGAAAAATATTTCATGCTTAAGGCAGGAACCATTTCTAATAAATATTAGGCTGAATATGCAATTAAAATTCTATCCAAGCTGTATGTTCTTTAATGGTCCCTGTAGAACAGTACCACAGGTTTATTTATAGAGCACTGAACTTAGTATTTTAGAAATAAATTCAGTTACCTTTTTTTATTAAAACACAGCCAATGATATGTGTGGTAATTTGCTAAGCAAGAAGACTAACCTTCGTTAAAAAAGAGCATAAGTTAATCACACCAACATGATGCAACCCTGAACTAAATATAGATAGCTCTGAGAAACTCCAAATTCCTGTAATATAGTAAACTCAGTAAGAATTCAGTGTCAGGAGATTTCAGCACGTTTTGCAGATGCCACAGGAAATGAACAACACACCCGGCTGCAACTTTCGGAAATGGCTGTTTATGTAAAACAGAAGAGCTCTGCACGGAAAAGAAATCCACTACTGGATCACATGAATGGATTTCAACTGCACTGTGTTGTCCAGACACAGGAAGAAAGAATCAGATTAGTATTGGAAAGGCTTTTCTCTTGTAGTCACTGGTTTCTATGATCACCAAGTACAAGTCATGTCTGGCTGAAAACAAAATACGCAAGATTTCCACTCGAAAGGTGAAGAAGATTGATGTCATTCCAAATATTTTAACTGCAGTACTTTTGCCCCTTCTTAAATGGTGAAGCCACTAAGGCAAGGAGCCATGATCCCACTATGTAACACAGGACACCAAAGTAGTAACATGTATTTCTAAATAAATACACAAATAGTCAGTAATTAGCCAAACCAGGCACCTTTTGTTCTGTACAGGTCTTTTTTAAAAGTCGTGTATTAAATGTAAATTATTGTGTGCATATTCATCTAAGATTATGATGTGATCCTGTTCTCAGATGTGGGAAGAAGAACTTCAAGCACCACAAAAAGAACCAAAGACTTTCAGCCTCAAACTTTGCTAGAACATGAAGTAAAACAACAAGGAAAACGCAGAAATTACTGAACAGTACAAAAGTTTGGCTTCAGTCACCTCAACACTGCAAATTCAATGGCAAGGTCCCCGTCTCTTTACATAACCAGAGGCCTAACTGTGCACTTCCTCGCTACTCCTCAGGAACTTGGGTCTATTTCTTGGTATTTGAGCTCTTAAAGCCTCATTACCTTTTATTTTGCCTTCTAATACCTGAAGCCTGAAATCTCCTCTTCCCCTAACAGTCACAGTCACTCCTTTCCAGAAGGCACTGTCTGCCCAAATCACTGTTTCGACATGAACATAACACATGAACGTGGAAACCCAGCACAAGAGGCACTGTCACAGACACCTTTCAAGCCTGAAGCAAAATCAACCCATAATTCCACAATGTCAGATTAACAAGTTCACAAATTGATACCAGAAGGGAAACACCATGAACCTCCAAACCCAGTCTCAGCACTCTGTGTGTTTGTTCTCCACTGTGTCAGTAATGGGCTTCCATTCCAAAATCCTGTTCCTCCAACCTAATAGAAACTTCAACATTAGGTATTCTTTGCACAGTTAAGTCTGGGATGCAGAAAACAAAACAGATCACATTTGTGTTGCCTGTTCTGCTTTAAATAGGAAAAAAACCCCCACTACTCCAGAAGTAACCTTATTAAAAAAAGGTATCCTTTAAAAACAAAACAGTGTCTCAGGGGAATGGGCATAGCATCCACAAAAAAATCCCAGAAGGACAACCTTAAAATAAACCTGATTACAAAATTCTGTGTGCTGATGAATACAAGAGAACAACCACCTCTAACTGTGAGCTAAACTCCAAAGCAGTATCACAGGACTCAGCACCTTACTATGATCTCAACAACTAACAGAATTCTTTGCCTAAAACTATCAGAGAAACGTCAAAAAAACCCACGACCAAACACAAACAATAAACCCCCACCCCAACCCACCAGTACTACCAACAGACAAGAGAAGATGCTCCCTGTATGACTCAGGCTTGTGCTGTTTTGAAAGATGTGAATTTTATATGCATTAGGAAATAAATTGCTGTTTCAATGAAAAGATATTACAAACCCAGAAAAGTTCTCTTTTTTTTGTTTGTTTGTTTGTTTTTCTTTTAAAATTTTTTTTGTGGAAAGCAGAAAGCCTTGGTTTTGCCACAAAACATCTTTTTGATTTCTTTCTTCTTTTGATTACATACCAAAAATTTTCAGAGACCTTACCTTTTAACACCAAATTACAAGAATTTTCAGTATCACTTGGCATTCCAGATTCTTGTATGCATCTGTTTTGAACAAAAAGTGTATTTAAGATTTCCATCTTGCACAAAAGCAAAAATAATCTACCAGTTACATAAAATCAAAAGTTCTTAGTAATACTTTTAGCCATGGACAGAATCCTTACAACTAACACACTGTTTTAAAGCTCTTTTTACCTTTCTCTTTTGGCTTTCTTATGTTCATCCCTTCAGGTATCCACCTAAAAGTGTTAAGTAAACCCAAGACATTTCAAACCCCAAAATTTTCACTAAAAGCTCATTATCTCACTTAATCTTTGTGTAAAATACTGAGAAGGGAAATTTTCTCTGTATAGCAAATCAAGGAAATACTGTGCTAATGAGCCAATTCATCAGTTTCTAAAAAATGTGATTTATAGTAATTTTATATTCAAAATCATTTGCATAACAATGAATCTCAAAGAGAGTAACAAAAACATCATAGAAAGATGATACTTATTTCAGCCCTTTCAAAGATAAGTTGGGAAAAAAATAAATATTTCTCCTTAGAAAAGCTCAGGAGGCACAAATACATATTTAAATGTTACATACAGAATATATAAATCATCATTATCATCACAGATTTTAGAAGCTTGTACCTGGTGAATGACACCAAGTATAATGACAACAAGCTGTCTAGTCAAGGCAACAGAAAATGGCAAACAGAAGCATATGTGAAAAATGAGTTTTACTGCCCCATTCAGGCTTCAGGCCAGAATGTTTTCCTGATGCCTGGAAGTGACAAGCACTCTTCTCTATGTAAAATGCAACAACCACAGAAATAATCTGTTGAGGTCCCAGTTGTATTTGGTAAAAGTCAACAAAAAAACCAA
>VZRX01019824.1:88964-113430 GCA_013398075.1 Notiomystis cincta
CCCAAAGAGCAGAGCTGCCGCCGCGCCGGCGGGCAACGGTGGTACGGCGGCGTGAGGGTGGCTCCGCGGCGGGGAAAGGCGGGAGGCCGGCGGGAGCACCCGCCTGGCTCCGCTCGCCCTCTCGCCGGGTCGGCGGTACCACCTGCGCGGCTAAAGCCCAGCGTTGGAGGCGGCGGGCGCGGCTCCTCCGCGCCGCCCTGCCTCGGTGTCGGCAGTGGCCGGGCAGGCGGGCGTGCCTCGGTTTGCGCTGCGCAGCCGTCGTGCTGCTCCATGGTGCCCGAAGCGCCATGGGGAGCTGCCGGGCCCGGCCAGGGGCCGAGCCGCAGTCGCGGGCTCATGGGGCGCCCGAGGTAACGGGCTTCGGTGTGGAACTGCCAGAGCCTGTGAGCAAACGCCCGACTCGCTCCGAGCTCGGAGTCGCGTGGGTAAATACCCAGGCTTACCCATTTCGTCAAGTGTTCCATCCCCCTCAGTGATGCAGTGTTCCTTCCTTCCTTCGAGTGCCGCGCTTCAGAGCTCGGCAACACTGAGGGGCCGTACCGTTGTTTGGCAGAATCACAGAGGGGATCAGGCTGGAAGGGCTCACAGTGGGGTCATCTGGCGCAACCTCCCTGCTCAAGCAGGGCCATCCCAGAGCACATGGTACAGGATTGTGTCCAGATGGTTCTGGAGTATCTCCAGAAGTGAGGAAGACTCCACAACCCCTCTGGGCAGCCTGTTCCAGTGTGTGGTTATCTGCACAGTGAAGTTCTTCCTCACATTCCAGTGGAGCTTCCTGTGCATCAGTTTCTGGCTGTTGCCTCTTGTCCTATTGCTGGGCACCCTCAAGAAGAGCCTGGCTCCTTCCTCTTGGCACCCCCCCTTTNGCACCGCCTGCCCGCCCAAAGAGCAGAGCTGCCGCCGCGCCGGCGGGCAACGGTGGTACGGCGGCGTGAGGGTGGCTCCGCGGCGGGGAAAGGCGGGAGGCCGGCGGGAGCACCCGCCTGGCTCCGCTCGCCCTCTCGCCGGGTCGGCGGTACCACCTGCGCGGCTAAAGCCCAGCGTTGGAGGCGGCGGGCGCGGCTCCTCCGCGCCGCCCTGCCTCGGTGTCGGCAGTGGCCGGGCAGGCGGGCGTGCCTCGGTTTGCGCTGCGCAGCCGTCGTGCTGCTCCATGGTGCCCGAAGCGCCATGGGGAGCTGCCGGGCCCGGCCAGGGGCCGAGCCGCAGTCGCGGGCTCATGGGGCGCCCGAGGTAACGGGCTTCGGTGTGGAACTGCCAGAGCCTGTGAGCAAACGCCCGACTCGCTCCGAGCTCGGAGTCGCGTGGGTAAATACCCAGGCTTACCCATTTCGTCAAGTGTTCCATCCCCCTCAGTGATGCAGTGTTCCTTCCTTCGAGTGCCGCGCTTCAGAGCTCGGCAACACTGAGGGGCCGTACCGTTGTTTGGCAGAATCACAGAGGGGATCAGGCTGGAAGGGCTCACAGTGGGGTCATCTGGCGCAACCTCCCTGCTCAAGCAGGGCCATCCCAGAGCACATGGTACAGGATTGTGTCCAGATGGTTCTGGAGTATCTCCAGAAGTGAGGAAGACTCCACAACCCCTCTGGGCAGCCTGTTCCAGTGTGTGGTTATCTGCACAGTGAAGTTCTTCCTCACATTCCAGTGGAGCTTCCTGTGCATCAGTTTCTGGCTGTTGCCTCTTGTCCTATTGCTGGGCACCCTCAAGAAGAGCCTGGCTCCTTCCTCTTGGCACCCCCCCCTTTAGATACTGTCGGACATTGATGAGGTCCCCTCTCAGTCATCTCTTCTCGAGGCTGAGCAGGCCCAGCTCCCTCAGGTTTTCATTGTGAGAGAGGTGCTCCAGTTCTGCGATCAACTTTAACTGCTCTAAGAGCTCTGTGTCTCTCTCATGCTGAGGACATCAGCTTTGTATTTCAAATAACACAGATTCCCAGAACTTGAATTAGGGGGGGAAAATCACTTAAATAAATTATATAGTCAGAAAGCAATGCAAGTTGGTGTTTGGGCTTTGATTGGGGTGATAGTTTCAACACAGGTGGAGAACACCAAAGCATCAGGACCATGCACTGCATGATAATGTGAACATGTAGAAGTTAGCTTAAAAAAACAGTGTTGTACAAAGACTGAATCTAAGTGGCAGGTGTTATGAAAATACCAAATTATTAAACTTAATGAGGTGGTATTCTAATGCCAATAATGCAATCAGCAAAATTGCACATGGTTGGTAAATGACCGTGTCCTACAAGCAGTCCCTCTCTGTTCAGCTTAGGTGGTCTCTGAGGGATGAAGTACCTTACTCAAATTCATTTAATGATGGCTTAGCACTTTCTGGTGTTCACATTTAATACATTTTAGTTTGAGATCCACGCAAAGAAATAAGGTGCTTTATGTGACGACTTGCTAGAAGTGCAGTCCTGTGGATGTAAAACAGCATTTGGAAAAACGTATTTTACTAATTGGTATCGGTTCACTATGTGATCTCAGCTCATGTAACTCACTTTATTTCTGTTTCTCCATCCAGAGGTAAAGATAATACATTTCAGTCCAAATAAAGACAGAGAACATTGGATTTTTGCTAAAATCTCTCCACAGATGAAGAAAGGCTGGGAAACAGTTGACTTTCATTTGCTTATCGTCTTTTTAGCTTGCACGTGCTTAAGTTCAAAATGGCTAACTGAAGCTAATCAAAGCAGAAAATGCAGATTTCTTAGGCAGTTTCTCCTGTGACTCAGTATGGTGCTTTGGGTCCCTGGGACAGAAAGGACCCAATAAAAGGGAGTTAACTGCACAATATTTATCATTGTCAGTGTTCTTCAAGGCTGGTATTACATAACACATTCAGCTCTGGTGTAATTTACCCATTTAACCTTTCAGTTCAAACCTTCTTCAGTGTGGAACAGAATCTTTTAAGTTTTATAGCAAGATGAAGAAGAAGAATATGCTGAAAAGCAGTAGTAAAGGAAATCTGGAAAAATGGCATATGAATTATCTTACTGCTAACCCTAATTTTTAGGATTTTAGTATTTAGTCAGTTATTTGCAATGATGAGAACTCTCCTCAGACCAGATTTATATGAAATGAATAAAAAATCTACTTGAAATGAATACTAATTAAAGGCATTCTTCATTAAAGTACTTTGAAAGAAGCACTAGAGCTTCAGAAAGGACATTTTGAAGCAGCTGTGGATTATGTTAAAAAACAGATTGCATTCAGTTTACAGTACTGCTAAAAAGAAGCAGTATAAACATTGTCTTGCAAAGTGAATCAATTTAACCATCTTTTAAAAATACTTGAAAGATAAGAGAATTTTAATGTATAGGCATATTTAAAGAAATTCTGTGTCAAGTATTTATTAAAACTGTAGGTTATTAAAGTGGAAATAATTTTTAAAAATCATATAAACAGCTTAAGGATGAAAAATTTGTTATTTTCGCATTCCAACAACATTTGAATTAGTAATACTGTAAGGAAATGCTTAAACTTTATTTTAAAATGATATCTTGTTTAGAAATAAAGATAAATGCTTGTTCCTCTTGAATTTTACACTTCTCTATCTCAATGTCATATCTAAATTTTAGAACTAATTCACCTTTTGCTGATCTGTTGCTTTGTTTCACTGATTTCTTGTTCATTCTAGACACTTCAAGACAGTAATAGAAGGATGAGGTACCAGGTGTCTGAAAGTAAAAAGGGAATCGTGGTGCCTAAAATATTTTTCCCCCAGAATTACCAGTATACTTAGAGATGCTTGGCAATTTTCAAGCAGGAAAAAGGAACTTGTGTGACATCATTTATGTAAAGTCCATAAAATTTTTTCTTTTTTCGTCTTTCTCTGGGGAGTGTGTGCACTTATCTCCCCAACTGATGTAATTTACATTGCTGCTGTGAAGAAATTGTGGCTGCAGATCTAACAATGATACATTTGAGCAGTCTTCCAAAAGTCTTTGCAAGATTGAAATTTATAAACACATAATCCAGCTACACAGGTGAGCAAATCATATAAATTTTTTATTGGGCTGTATTTTAGACTTTGCTAATATACTCACCTAGCAACAGGAATTAAGCTGTCTTTTTTTTTTTTTTAGCTAGGGAACTGGAAAGAATTAACTTGAAAATGAACCTTTTTTTTTTGTGAAGCAATGTGAAAAATGTCCCCCTGGACCACTTCTTTTTACACTGCTTGCATCTTCATGCTTGGCTGAGGGATAGCTTTGTTATCTCTAGCAAGCCTTGGTGAAAAGAGTGGCTGTGCTGTGATAGCTGAGACTGAGCTCTGAAGAGTATGTCTAGTCTGCTACATTCTTAAAACACACCAAATTAAGCCCTTAAGTAATACAACTAAAATGAAACAGAAAAGAGTTTTGGTCCAGTATATCTAAGCAACGATCCTTTTATAACCCCAAAGATTATTAACAGTTCTGAGCCATGGGTTTTGCAAAGTTAAAACTCAAAGATAGTAAATATTGATATGATTTTTAAGTAACTTCTTTATCCCCTGCTTCCTGTTCAAATACATGGGTGCTTTGGAAATAGGTTTATTGCTAATCTGTTGAAGTAAGAAGTTGTTTCTTTTCTCAAGCCATTCATGTATATCCCTCTAAAATTGCCTTTGCTTTTCACTTCCAGGCTCTTGAGTCAGGAGCCACCTTTGACATGGCATCTGATGAGAATGCTGCTAACTGCTCTTGTATTGGGCTTGAGGTACAATGTTCATGGTCAGCTCATGTCCTTGGTAGCTCCCCTGTGTAGGTGTTGACCCAGTTCATGCTGACAGCAGTTTCCTTGTCTGCCCTGACACTGTGAGCTCCAGAACACAAGGGCCAGTAGGGTGGTGAGAGCAAAGGCACCTCAGTGAAAAGACGGGATCAGTTCTGTGAAACTGCTGAGTGATTGCACTACAGGGCACTGTGATGGCAGACTGGGTGAATCCAGTGAAGAGCTGGATACCTCAACCTTTATTTTGGTGTCTGTTTTTATAATAGAGCTGTACAGGGCAGATTAAAGTAACTTCATTTTCCACCAGTTTAAAATGAGTCATTGGAGGAAAGAGGACAGCTGCTATATTTTGTAATGAACCATCTGGCATTTCTTGGTAGATCCTCTGATTCCTAATTTACTGCTGAATTGTGACAGCATGAAAATCAAAATTATTGATTGTATGGAATCAGTGTTTCCCTCTGGCAATTCTGTTTCTGTCAAAGGATCGTCATAGGCGGGATAAGGGCCTCTCACACTGGGATTTGCAAGCCTTGAAAGTCATCTGTATAATTCGCCTTTTTTGGTAATTATGCTGCTTGACATTTATTCTGGAAGACTGACTTTCCAGATGATCACATCTGATGTGAACCTTACAGAAAGTGGCACTAATCAGTTTTAAGGTTCCACAAGGGAGCTCCTGTGTAAGGTTCATGTTCTGTTTTTACTCCCTTTCATTCATTGATCTTTAGGAGTTTAGGAATAAACTAGCTAGCTAGCTGGAATTAGAAATCAAAAAAATACTCAAGCAATAGAGGATTAACTAGTCAAATAGAGGACTACACATTCAGTCTTGATTTATTTTTAAAATTCTCTAAATGAAACATTGCTTTGCTTTCACATAGATAATACATACCATGTACCTACCACTAAGTCTGCCTTTGGAATCAACACCTTCTAGTGGCTGGATGAAAAAGATGGAGTTAGGAGGAAAGCATCTGCACACCAGCAAGTACCAGGCATCTCCATCTTGCTGCTAAAAAAAGATTATAAAATGTGGTTTCTAGATGAGAAAGTTTAAAAAAGAAAGGTAAAGAGGAAATTAAAGTTGAGTAAATCAGAGATAGAAAAGCCATAGGATTAGAAATGGTAGGGGTGCAGGAAGGTATAGATAGAATGCAGTAAACCAGTAGATAATCAGGGAAAACAGTGCTGGACAGAACACAAAAAAAACCTCAAACCAAATTGCTTCAGAAAATCACTCTTGAAAAAGAGAAAGGAGTGGTGAAGACTAAACACAGTAATAGAAAACTTTCCTGTGGTTCAGACTGACTGAAGAAACAGTGGGGGGTTGTCTTTAGCAGTGCTCCTAGGAAAAGTGGAGAGCCTGAACTTTGAATAGTGACAGTGATCAATCGCAAACTGGGACCCCAATCTGAGACCTAATTCATCTTGCTGTTAGGCATTGAAAGTGACTGGCTCCTGCATTCAATTTCTTGTGCCGTGGTGCTCCATTAAGTCCTTACATCTTTGTCTGCTTACTGGTGTCAAGGTGGCTGACATACCGAGTGTGAAGCCTCTGAACAACCTGCTGTGTCTTTTCTTCCTTGGGTGATTCATCCATGAGCATCAGGTCACTCCACATCCCCCAGTATGTTACATAGTTTGTATATATAGTTTTGAACCTGAGGAGTGTATTTGCAGTACCTTTGTGTTTTTAGAGCTGCAGATCTAGGAAATGTCTGCTACTTACATATTTATGTTTTTTTGAGGCAGTATTACTCTCCAGCAATGGCAGTACCTTTTACAGTTGATGAAACCATGCTGACTGTTGTGCAGTGCACTGAATATACAGCTTCCCCTAACCAAAGCAGCATTGCAACCATTTTGGAATGTGTACTGACTTTACCAATGAACATTTTCCCACTGACATATCCAGGGTAATCTATGGGAGATGTTGCATGAAAGCTGACATTATTGGTTCACATAAACAAGAGTGCAATATCTTGCTGTGTGGAAAAGAGCAGAGTAGATCAGAGATTTACCTACATTTGCATTAATCTGCTTACTTCTTCACATGCAATTAATTATGCTGTTTGAAAACAACAGAAAATGATCTTCAGATAAACCAGGCACATACTAGGTGCTGTTGTGAGGGTTGGAGGTAAAATTCCTTGATGCTAAGTCAAACCAAGGCACTCCTTCAGCATGGAGTTGCATCCAGCATAAATTACTTGCTTCATATTGACATCACTTGTATATCTTCATACTTTGGTGGGCTGAGTGGCTGGGTCATAACCACTGAATGGTATCTCAGCTATTTGTATTCTGTGTATGAGAAGACAGTTTCATTTAAAATCTAAATACTCCTTGCCTGTGTGTCCTACTGCTTAGCCAGCATTTGGTTTAAAGACTTTAAGTCATGGTGATAATTAAAACTGTAGTTTCACATTCAAAACATTTGGAATGTTGCTCAAGATGAAAATTGGGGTGCTTTGCATTAATCATGGTGTGATAGTCAGGTAGGAAATGAGGTTATGTATTCACACAGCACAGGGTACAGAAGCAAAGAGTAGGTCTTCTCTGATGTTAAAGTATTGTGCAGAAGTATCTTCCTTACACCTCAGGAGCCTTTCTTTCAAATGCTTACTCACCTGTAAGAAGGCTGGCAATTTCCTTCTTGGCTACAGCAATTCTGTTGCATTCACTATTTGTGTGCCTCCTTATGTCAGTCATTCCTTCCTGGTCTCTAAGTAAGGATTGAGGAATTTTGGCTCAATTTGACTGTCATGGTATAGAGACCATGAATATTTCATGAAGATGGACATTCATGTAGATGAGAAATCATCCATGGAAAGAAAGGCTCACCCTTTGTTAAACACGAGTGAATCCACAGAAGAGAGAGATGTCAAGTCTTGTCCCACTGCTTACAGAGCTACTTATTATAAGATCTTGAACAGGGTTTCAGGCAAGACTGGGTGTCAGGGGGCATCTTGCTTGTGAGAAGGCCTGCTGGAGGGGAGAGAGCTTCTGCAGGAGTTAAAATTGCTGCCAGAGCTTTAGGACCAGAAGGCCCTAAATGTTCCCGAGGGAATAACTTCCTAAAGCTGGGGCATGTAAAGCAGTATTAATCCCTCTGTGGAATGTTTCCATACATGGTGCATCTGAATATTTTTCAGGACTGTTCCTTGGTCCATGGGAATTTAAAGGAAAATAATTTATAAATGTAGTTTATTCTGTGTAATGAAATTATGAATCAATGTAAGCGCTGTATTTATTTACATTGGAATGATATAAGTTGCTTTTGTAAACATGCAAATAGTTATTTATCTTTGCTGCTTATGTTTGAGTTTCCTATTCTGTTTTGAACTGTGAAAAAAGCCAGGTATTTGGATTCATTTTGCATGCTCCACAGTCTGAAAAGAGACAACTGAAATCAGTCAGTTGCCTTATGTGGGCTAAGAATGATGCTGGCAGGGGTTCAGGTGATCAGAGCTGGCCAAATGCTGAACTGAAACCTCTTCCTGTGCCGCAGGATACACTCGGTATCTTGTCTTTTCCCCACCCACACATAACAATTACACTTCATCTTCAGGTAGTGGTTTGTCAAATAAATCTGCATTGTGGTCTTCCTGGGGGCTGTTAGCTTGTCTTTCCTGGCTGCTGAGGAAATGAGTTTGTATAGCCAAAGACAAAGAGTTATTTCCAATCAGGAATCTGTTTGGATGTTTTTAGCTAACATCTTTTCTTTGGAGTAGTTACAGGCTTCTGTGAATACAGTATGTTTCCTTTCTTTGTAGGCTGTATTTATTAAAACAGAAAGGTGAATTAACAAATTGCTGCCTCATTAAAGAAGTGAGGCACTATATACAACACTTGCTTGTGTGTGTTTGGAATTAATGATACTCTCATCCTCCTCTTTCTTTAAATAAATGTTTTCTGTGGAGTGAGATCAGAGAATTACTGTAAACAGTTCAGGGGCTGCACTGAGTCCTTACATTCACTTTGGAATTTTTGGTGCAGCTGGACCTACTGCACTGCCAAGAGGCTACACAGGGCGTTGCATAGAGCTCTGTGATGGGTTTTCTTGGTCTTCCCCTTTTATGTGAGAGTAGATGCTAAGGGCACACCCTAGTGTGAATGAGAACTGATACTCAAACAACAAATCTCCCCAGGCTATAACCTCACCTTCTGCATGCTTGAAAGCTTAGCTTGGGTTTTGTGTCTGTTTTCCACTTTCAGGGTGACAGGTGAACCTCCTCGACCAGTGTTTGCTGGCCCCATGAGCTGGAGTGTGTGCTCTGCCACCACAGCCAGGCTTCACACACATACAAACCTCTGCATTTAAGGAGAAGAAAAAGAAACAGGAGAAGCAGGAGACTACGGAAAGAGAAATCCTGTCGTACTCTGTGAGGAGACTTCTGTTTCTTTTCCCTTGCCTGCTTGCTGCTCCACCATGCATGAAGGCTTCAAGCCATATAATATGAATTAGTACATAGCCTATAAAAAGGCTATAGTATATAGCCTATTTTGGCTATAAAACCCAAACTAAACCAGCACGCCTCATTAGTCAAATGGAGATGCAGAGATACTGTTCTGAGCAGGAATTATATACACTGCAAGAGCAGTCACTAGGACGCACAACCTATACATTTTTATTATCTTCTTCCAGATAACCCTTCATGTCATCCTTTTTGGGGAGGCTTGCCATTTAAACTGTGGGATTTTGGGTCAGGGACAATTATTTTGGGTGTTGTTGATTCTCAGAGTGAGGCGTCAGCTGATGGAGCCTGCAAGTTGCTGCTGTGCCCTGTACATGTGAGATAACAGTGGTAACATTTGCAGGGGCAACTGAACAAAGGATTTTATCATATATGGCCTTTAAATATTGACTAATTGATTTAGTGCTTGAGAAATATTCGGGGCTTGTGGATTTGTCTACTGAAACTGTAAATAGCTGCTGTGAGCAGTCTCCAGCTGGATTCAGAGAACACTGCTGGTCACAGTGACCTTCCCTCCTGTTCATTTTTTGTTACTAAAAATAGTTGGAAAAAAGGATTAATCAGGACTGTCAGGACTGTAAATTTGGATAATTCACGTTATCCAAACTCTATTAATTCCTGTGTTAAAACATACCTTTTGTGAAATGAAACCCTTTTGATGAGAAGGAAACTAAACCATGTTGAATTAAAATGCCAGAGGTTGTTACAGTTAGGTATTTATATAGATTTATACATTCAATTTTCCCTGCTATTTTATTAAATTCTCATGATAGAAAATTGTTTTCCAGAATCATAAAACGTTGTAGGAGAAATATAGGCTGTGGGTAGTAGATTGGATTTTTCAGGAATGAATGGCTGCCCTGCTTTCAAATTCAATCATGGATTAAATGACATGGTGGTGTAGTGAATTTGCAAAGCTGTGGCCAGGTAGTGATGAAAACCTCTTAATATTTTGATACCTTGATAAACAGGAAGCATTTATTTGAAAAACGTGATGGATGACCTTTTCTTGATTAATCCATGACGAAATTCTCAGTGAATAAAAAGTTAATTCTCACCCGAAGTCTGAACACACAAGCAGACTTGTCTTTGCTAACTCAGTCCAAGGGGTTACCAAAAGGTGGAAGAGTTTTTCAAACAAACTAGATGAATTGTCTCTCCTAAGTGCCTCTGGTCTTTAAATCTCTGATATATTTTGCCACTTTACAGCATGCATAACTGGTTAGCTGATCCTGAATAATGCCTACCACTCTACTGAGAATTCCTGTGATTCCCCTCTCTTTTACTCAATGTAAAGTTTGTACCTTAAGATAATGTCATTTAGTTCAACTCACTCTAAGCTGCATCATATTAAGGGATCCTTAGCTTTCAGAAGTTTTGGGTTGGTTTTGAAGGAGATCCAAGAATTAAGGTTTTGCCAAAAATGTCCCACCCCAAAACTGTGAAACCTCCAGGAGTATCACTCTGTGTTTCCTTTTGTAAGCAAAAAGTTTGGACGTTTTTTATTATTGTCTTTCTGGCTGGGCCTGTGCCACTCAACAGGATGGGATGAGGAGATCCTTGAGGAAGGACAAATCAAGGTATTTCCCAGACCATCAGCAGCATGGTTGTCTCAGTGTGTTGCCTGTACCTTAACCAGGTTGCAGAAATTCTGTCCTGCAGTATCATTTCAGGGTAAAAGTTTTCTAATTTCTGTAAAAGGTTCAGACTCCTCCAATGGATATATTTGTGAAAGAAAAAAAAACCCAAACCTGCCAAAATTTTCCAGCTGGCTTTTGTTGTTAATGTAGGGATGTTTGGTGTTTTTCATTATGCATGGTGTTTTTCATAGCTAATAAAGATGTTGATGTCCTACTTTATAATGAAGCTTAGTTTTGACTGTGGAAATGTGACTGATTTCTTCCACAGATTTAACACTGACATCATAACTCAGCAAGTGCTATGCTCACTAGCTTAGATCTCTCATGTAGCAGCACCTTTAGCTGAATTAGCCCTTGCCTATTCTGTCTCCCTTGTGAATGTCTGAAACCAGTCTCCTTGCAAGGGTTGAACTCCAAAAACATTGCTCAGTCCAGGGGGCCCTACCTCCTGTTCCTGGCTTCATTTTGGCATCACTAACCTGCAACTGCATTGAAATGATTTCTTGAATAAGACCTTAAAATGCCAGCTTTCTGTGTACCCTATTGCTTTCTGCAAAGTCCTCTGAGCTGCCAGTTGCTCAAGTCATTGTCTGATTAGCCTGTGGTGGTTAATCAGTTCATCTTTGCTGAAAAGAAGGGCAAAAAGCAGGTAGGTGGAAATCTTCTCTGTGTGTCATGTTTAGGACAGGCGCTGACAAGCCCTGGTGCTGGAAGGATTTGTCCAAAGTGTCGGTGTTCCCAGCAGATGGTGCTGCGCTGGTGGTCATGAGCAGGGATGTGTCCAGGACTGACAGCTCCTCGTTCCGGTACCAGCCCTTCTCCAGCACGTCGTGAGATGCAAAGTTTGTTGAGGGGAAGGGATCCAGAGGACGCTGGAAGTTGCCTCTGTGCAGTGTGGAAGTGGCCTTTTTACATAGGAGCATAGGTGCTGCACAATCTGAATTTCCCCTTGTGGTGTTCCGTTATGTTTGTGTTAATTTTCAGTTCGTTTGCACTTTTGGCTTTGTATTGTATTCCCTCCAGGTCTCCATAATTTGTTTAAATATACAGCTTACTTCTGGGGCTAGGAAATATGTGCACCTTCATTTTGCCAGTCCTCCTAGATGGGTCAGGGAGTCCCAGTCCTCTTTCATTCTTGATTAAAGAATTACAGAACTTTTTGGTAAAGAAAGAAAGAGTCTTTGTCTCACTTCCTGCACTGCTATTTTGGAGTTATTTGCAAATGTGAAAAGCACTTAGCATGTAGGTAAGTAAAACTGCAAATTTTATGATTTGCTTTATAAAAATCACATTTTTGCTAATGTAACTACAAGCACTGTACTCGGCAATTAACACCAAAAAAGGTGAATTTTCACTAAGCTCTGGCTTGTGCTTCTCGAACAGGAAGACACTGGCAACAGTCAGAAATTATTTTGGTGATATCCTCCTGCCTTAGTGGAGGACCATTTGCCTGTGACCCGTGTAGTGACTTAATAGGGGGTCAAAGGTCCTGAGCAGTGGGAAAGGGACCTCATAAGTGACTTCATGGCTGATAAGACCAGCCCAAGCAAAAGCAACTTTTTAATATTGAAGTCTTCTGATAGATTTTGTCTAATAGTCTGAGCAGACACACTTTTTAGGGCAGCCTTCATATCATTGGCATCTTTTGTGCCTCATCTAAATACGTTTTGTAGTGAATGCTGTATTTTAAATATGTGGGAGGAAGAAAAAGTACGTACAAAATGCTGTTAATTACCCTGTGCTTTGGAATATCACTTGATTTTTAAAGACCTTACTACAAAGGTCGTAGCAATATATTAAAACCACAGCATTATTTAGCTAGTAGTAATTTTTTTTAATCCTGGAGTAAAAAAACCTGATTGTCAGTGTTGAATGTAATCAGGTAAAATGAGCATATAAGAAATCTTCACAAGTAACAAAACAAACCAGCTCAATGTTTTTTCCCTTGCAAGGCCATGGCCTTTTCATCACATTGACCACATAGATATAGCAGGGCTTGCAGTATTTTCTTCTTTGCCTTTGTGATTATCACTAAGCAACTGGCCCCTCACTGTTTCTGTGCTCAGATCTGCTTTAGAGAGATTTGCCTCATTTTGAACTTTTTCTCTTTTAGAAACTGCATCAGGAATTAATGGACTAAAAGGAAAGTGCCTTGGATGAGTGACATTTCTTTGCTGAAGAATTAGAAATTACATTATCTTCTCCAGCCGTTGATGGAGAGAACATGAAAAGTGTCTCTGCCACCCCCACAGCATCCTACTGCTGTCGAAATTTTGCAGGTTTGGAGAAGGTGAATTTTGGAGGTGCCTACAAACAATATAGCAAATCTATGTGCTTGCACATAAATGTCCTAGTTCAGCAGCTGAGTAAATCATATGCTGTCAGTGCAGTTCAGATAGTTTGCTACACTGCAGCAGAAGACACAAGATACTTCTATGCAGAAATCCAATTTATATAATCTGTTTCCCCCTGAGGATGAAATCTACTGAAGAAAAAATCTTTCTGTACTGCTTCTTTTGGGTCATTTCCTGGGAGGGAGGAGCTCCCTATAATCACAGAGTTTGAACTGGACTGGTGCAAAGAATCATAGAGTAATGTTAAGGGTGGACCTTAAAGGCCATATAGTCCCAAGGCTCCTGCCATGACCAATAAACCTTTCTGTCCCACTCCAGCACTGTTGGAGACAGTGGGACATCACATGTTAGGTATGGGAGAAATAATTTTTAGATGAATGTCTAGATTTTCTTTCTAAACACTGGGCATAAAAATGAGTGCAACAAGAAGTGTGTGTCCTACACTAGCTCTATTCCATGCTCACTGAATCTGCTTAAAAAGAGTGGTAGCTTTTTCCACGGATGCTAAGCTCTCATAAACTGCATCACAAAGTTGTCAGGGTATCAGCTGAGTAAAGCCTTTTGTTAGCCTCTATTTAGTATCAACAAAGAGAGATAAAAGAAAAGGATGTCCTGGAGATTTTCCTAGGGCAGACTTCATCCCTTTTTATTCCACCATGTAATGAAGAGACATCCCTGAAGGTACCAATTTATGATACAGGAAGCACAGAGATGCTTTGTAGTAAAGTGGCAAGATGCAAAAAAATGATGTGCAACCCCATCATTATGAAATGGCAAACATGGCAATGTCATGTTTATAAAATAGGCTGTTGCTGACATGAGTTACCTGGTTAGTTCCTGGGTAAAGCTGACCACCTTCAGTGTCAAATACCTTCAGGAAATAAAGGAAAATCAAGTGACTCTCAGCTCCTCCTTTTTATTTGTGCTTTAATCCAGTTCTGAATGTCATGGAAATACGGGTTGCTGTGTAGCAAAAATCTGTATTTTTAATTCAAGTTTTAATTCCATAAATGATGATATTCTTCAGTTCATCCTTGTACCAGACTTTCATTAATAAGTAGTAGGAAATTACTTGAGAAACTTCATTGCTTGATACAGATGATTGTGGTAAGTTAATTGCTGGTTCAAAATTCCCCCCTTATGATTAAAGTTTCAGAGAGGCTCATGACACAGCTATGGGACACTGCTTTTCTTTGAGATTAGTTGTCTTTCATTAAAGACCAGTTTTACAGTTTCCGGTACTGAATGTTTAATTTGAAGAAACCTCATTTTTTCCAAGCAGATAAGAGCCATTCTTCTCTCTCTGGTGAGACTGAATTGAAGGGGGACATACTGTCTTGTGAAGATGGTATGAAAAATCGCATTTCTGGACAACAGGCATAATAGGAAATGCCATTCCCACACTCCACAGACACATAAGGGAAAGCTTTCTCTGGCCCCAGACATTGAAACCTTTAATTGTAAAGCTAATGCTGATTTATTGCAGACTACTGTGTGATTTTATTTCCTTTGGCACTTACTCAGAATAGCCAGGTCTCTCCCCTTTCCCTTGTGCCATTCCCCGTGCATGGAATACGCCACTGACCAAGGTAGCTGTGCTCATGCCTGGAGTCGCAAAACTTCCCCTTACAGCAGCACAGCAAGCTACCATTTATTTTTAATTGCTCCCCACCGTGTAGGCCAATTAAGGATGAAGCCAGCAGGGCAAGGATCACTGGCAAAGCCTTTGAAGGGAGCAGACCCAGCATTTGCTTCGCCGGAAGGCTGCCATTCACACATTTGTGCAAGAATGCAAACAATTGGGCTCACTCAGTGGGATCGAGTGCTATCTAGTTCAGTCTGAACCACTTTCTAGTGCAGATGGCAGTGAGAGTGGCAGCACCACTGAATATTATCCTCGGGGTTAGAAACTTTCCAAATGAGATTTCCATTCGTGACCCACCCCATTTCAGCAGGAAACACCTGCTAAAGCAGCTTTAGGAAAGGCCTCTCATTAGCAGCTTCTGTTTGAGCTCACGTTCTTAGCCATCAGAGCTCAGCAGGCTTAAGAACTTGATCTTTCGATGATATGAAAGGGAAAATATTAGAGGATAGTGGGTACAGCCAACATTTTGGGCTCATATTTTCTACCACCTTAGTTATTTCTCTAAAATCCTTGTTTGACATACTTTTTTTTCCTTGCTTTTGAACCTCCTAGAAAAGAGGATTGCTAGGCATCCTAAACTGCTTGGCCATTCCCAGGAAATGCTGGATGAAGGGTTTGTCAGTTAGATTGGAATTAACAACCCAATATTTTAAATGGTTTGGGGAAAGAATGAGTCTGCATATTTGGTCATGAGTGTTGTGAGCAGTCTGTGCTTTCCAGCTTCTGCAGAAGAGACCCAGGATTTATGTCCAGTTTCACACAGAGCTGGGAAATACCAACCAGCGTGCACAAACCCAAAAATCACTGCAGAAAAGTAGGCAACTCAGTTTTATTCTGGGAAAAGTTTTCAGGAGGGCTTGCTTGTTCCTTGCAGTGGGTTTTTACAAAGTGTCAGTTGTGGCTCACACATCAGCAAGGTTGTGTCTGCTCAGTGTTAGGGACACCAAACGCTGGGCTCAGGAGAGGTTTGGCATCCCTTCATGTCTGAATGCACAACCTGCAAGTAAATGTTAGTCAACATAAGCCCAAATTTTGCCTTTGTTCTTCTGTTCATTGCATGAGGAACCTGCTGGTGTCTCCATGAGCTAGTTTCTCAGGGAAGCTTTCCAGTTAGCCATGGGCCAGGATGGTGAAAGCAGTGGGTGCAGCCAGTGCTTCTGGCTAATGACACTGACCTGCCTTGCTGATTGTCTGCACATCTCAGTGACAGCAGATCCACAATTTTCAACCTTTTAAAAAAATACTTAATTTATAAATGCCTCCATATTTTCCAGTGGAGGAGAAGACCCTGTATGAGAAATCCTAGATTATTAACAACTAGCCTTTTAAGAATCACTTAAAATTCTGGTCACGCTTATATATATGCACAGGGGTCTTTTCTAGATGAAGATAGCCTTCAAAGTGCTCATTAAACCTCTTACCTGGGTTATTGTTTTGTCATCTGTCTGGGGAAGCCCTGTATGACTGAAAGGGCTGATGTCAGGTTTTAAGTGCTATTCTTTACACAACAGCTGAACTGAGGCTGCAACTCCATCATGAGTAGGCAGGTTTCATTTCACATATATGCCATGCAGCCTGGTTTTGCATGTCATAGAAAACAGCCACTCCCTGGTTTGTCTGTATATTGGATTTCCCCAGAGAAACTCCTGCAAATACCTATGAGGCAGAAGGCCAGTGTGGCTTGGGTTATTCCCAGATGCTTCCCACCTCCCCAGGCCCCTGCAGCACATCTCCCTCCTCCCTTCACGAGCTGCCTCTACTGCCACTGCAGCCCAGCCAGCAGAAAAGAGGAGGAATTTCCTGACACATGCTGAGCCCCAGGAGAATCGGCTCCCCGGGCTGCCGGGCTCTCACTGACACGGCGTTGATGCTGCAGATGAGAGGACTGGCATGTCTCTAGGGCTGGAAAAGAAATGGAGCTTCTGCAGTTACTTCTGTTCTGATCCTAGTTTCTCTCTCCCTGTGTGACTGCTTTATAAGATTTCCCTGCATGTAGACTTCTGGGGATACTGCAGCTTTCAGTGCCACATGAAGTCATTGTGAAGATCAGTTACGGCTGGCTGTTAAAGCAAGCTAGCTATTAACATTGCTATTTTCCTTTTTGTTGTTACATTAAATGTGTTTCAGCAGTAATGTAAGATTTAATTTAAATTTCATCTTTCATGACACTAAGAAAGCACTGTTTTACAAATTGTTCACATATCTGATGGGTGTAACTTTGTCCTAAATTTTAAAAAGCTGATAATTACATACAAATATGTATAAAATGAATTGTGACATTTATGTTGTTTTTTTTCTTTAGATACCCATAACATTACTATGTTGTAAGGATGGAAATTCTCAAACAGTCTTTTGTGGAAAGAAATTCAGCTTTTTAAAACTGTATAAATAATAATTGAAAGAAGATGTATTTGTGCTTTCCTGATAGTGGAGTAATATGGTGCCTCTGTACACTTTAATCTGGCATTCGGTGATTGTACAGCACAGTGTTGTAACAGTCTTCAGATTTCAGAGCCTGGATTCAGCAGTACATGCAAAATTCTTTTCAACATGGTAGAGAACTGTAGCAAGGGAAGAGACAAAGCTATTCAGTGTTAGACAAGGGTTTATCACCCTTATTGCTGGTAGTGTATGTTTTGTAAGTTAGGATATGACTGAGTGTCTATTTATAGGGTTGTTATAGAAATATATGTGTGTGTGTGTGTGTGTTTGGAATGTGATTTTTCAAAAGCAAGCTGGCTGTGCACTCCTGCATGTAGTTAATCATTTCGCTGTGATGCTTATATCATGAAAGCTCAATAACTGTGTTACAACCCCCCCAACATTATGATGGTTTGTCTTGTTTTCTCCACAATTGATAAGTTCTATAGTACATCAATACACCAAAACCAAGTTTATATACTAAAATAGGAATCTGTCATTTCAGAGGAAAAAAGCCCTGTTAGATAAAAGTAAACTGCTAACTTATATTCATGAGCACCTATCAGCTTTTAATAAGATGGCATCCAGTTCACACCAAATGCCATATCCTGCCTTGTGTTGACAATGCTATCTCAGCCTGGGGAAAATAACAATTTGACTTGTTATATTTGCTTCCCATGTTTTTGTAGTCAGAAAGTCTTTGAAAGATAACTTTTGTTCTGATTTCTTACTGAGATGAGAATCAAATTTCCATTGACAGGGAGTGACTGGGTCTGCAGGTGCTGCTGTAGTTCTGGGTATTTTTTTGTGCCTGTGGTCTGGAAAGTGCTCTCTTGCATCTCCAGAGCTCTAATATGTGTTAGGGCAGCTGAGATGAGAAGACAGTGAGTCAGCCTACCATGACTGTCCATGCTGCTAAAACGGAGTGCAGCAAACATAGCAGGTGTTGGAGGCATTGGGTACCACACCCATTGCTACTGAGTCCTGGCGTGTTGGGGAGGGAAGATGGCCCTGGCAGTACAGGCAGGGATGGTCAGGGAGAGAGGATGGCCAAGCCACAGGAAAGCAAGTACAGATGGAAACAACAATCACACTTTGGAACAAGAGATGGGAAGAAAAGCTGGCTTTGGCTGACACTGTGAATGAGATCCCCAGGACCTGGGTTCACTGTTTGCTTTGGCTGGGGCTCCCTGTGTCATAGTGGGTAAAACAAATGCAGTATTTCTGTCTTTCAGTGGCACATGTGCACCCGAGGTGTTCCTCAAGGCTGAAGAAAATCTTCTGGTCAGCAAGCCCCAAACACCTTAGTAGTATTCTTTGTTGGAAGGAATTTCCTTGCTGGGGTTCTGTACAGTTCAAGCCTCTACCACTTTTCCCAGGAGCTGTCTTGTTTCATTCAAAAGACAGGTTTGTCTTATCTGGGTACAAATATTTGCCTTTCAGTTTTCATCTGATTTCAGTATATGGGCAACACCCACTATTCAAGAAATGTATGTTTTCTCTTGCTAGAGGGATTGCTTTTCTTTCCCCTGTTGACACCAGTCACAGGATCAAACATGTTCCTGACCCCTTGCTAGGGTCATGGAGCTGTAAAACCAGACTGCAAAGGAGCTAGCATCAACCTAAACCTGTGCTGGCTCAAAGAAAACAGACACTCTCCAACCTCCCTTTTACATGCACAGTGAGGAAAGCGAGCACAAAACTGGAATTACTGCATGTCAGCAAGTATCTGGAATAGAACAAATGAGAGTGTTTGTTTCAAATAGGAACTGGACCTCTAAATCTCCAGTTTGTTTGAGATTTATTGATCTTTCACAGTCATACTGAGAAGCAGTCATACTGGGGATGGTCAGTGGTATGCCACAAGAACAGTTCCAATAAGACTTTTTTTATCTGTGTATTTCAAATCTGCACTTTTATCACCTAAACACTAAAATTAGAAATGTCCTTTCAAAAATCATTATGCCCAAAATGTTAGCAAAAATTACTTTTGCTAACAGTGGTACATTTAATTCTCCTAGTGCAGCCCAGCATCTATCTTACTAGCCCAAATTTGCATTTGATGTAACTGCATGCCATGGATTTTGTCACCAATTATCATTCTTTTCAAGAGAGGATGTTTGTGATTTGGGCTGAAATATGCTAATTACAGAAAACCACCGACACGTGAAGAACTCAGTATTTCAGCCCGCTCCCTTTACCAGCGAGAGCGGTGAATGTGAAATACCACCTGTCAGGCACTTGCAGCGGAGACAGCACACGTTCTGCAGTGTCCTACAGGCAGAGATGTGGGAAATAAAACTGCTGGAGGGGGCGATGCTGCTGCTCGCCTCTGCGGTCTGTGCGCGGCGCAGCCCGGCAGCGTGGCATGTCAGGAATTCCTCCGCTGAGTGGGGAAGGCAGCATCGCAGCAAGCTGCTGAGCTCGGCAATGCTTCCCCTTCCAAAGGGGGAAAAGTTTGCATGGGGATTGTTTTGTTTCTTTAAAAATCCGTACTCGCAAACCAGCGACTTACACACAAGAATAACACCGAGGATTATTTGGAAAGTGCTTTAAAAAGATTGCAAGAGCAGGGGACTGCTGATTGTTCAGAGCCACGCAAAGCTGTTGCTGCCTATTCATTTCATTCATCCTAAATACCCAGTCGCAGTTTAATTCCTAGATGTACTGTGTGCCCTTTCGTGTATAATCAGCCTAATTTGTCTTCAGCTGCAAGCAAGTGAACCAAGATTCATTTAGTTAAGCAAGCTAAGCAAAAACATTCTTTGCTCACAGATGGGTAAGCCAGCCGATATCTTAAGATAAATGAAGGGAATTTTGTTTTCTTTTCTTAGCTACTGTAAGGACTCCTACGGACGGAAGAATGACAAAACAAATTTTGTCCCTCCATGTTTTTAATTAGTTAAACAGGGAAAGACTAATAGATCTCATCCTGGAATCTGGAATCCTAATTTGCAATATTGGATGTTGTTTTGACTTCAACTGGCACTTTTAACAAATAGACTTTTCACTAGAGGTTTTTAGAAAGACCGCATGTAATATTAGATGAGAGGTACTTAATTAATGTAGGAAAGCGCCAACAAACTATCAGCCAGCACTGACTTGTCTTGGATTTGAAATAAAAGGTATTTGCTCTGCGCTGCCTGCCTAGCAATTACCATTAAATGTGTGTGGATTTAGGCCAATTCTTAATGAAAAAGGGGCCAGCTCACAATAAATGTCACCCATGTTGTCTTGGGTTATGCTGATAGTGTGGTGAGTGAATCAAACAAAATGCAAACAATAATCTGGCTGACCCCAGGGCAACCAGTGGGAGGCAGAGATCAGCTATGACCCCCCTTATCCCTGTGCCCTGTCTGAGGGCACAAGGCAGGAGCCAAATCTGCCTATCACACCTCCCACCCAGAGAGCAAAAGGATTTGCAGAATAGCTTCAATAGGACATGTGTTGTCAAAAGAGAGTGTACACAGAGCAAAGTGCTGAGAATTGAAACCTTTTTAATCCCAACGATCAATTTGAGTATTAGCAGGACTTCCTACCGAGAGAACTGTGCAACCATTTTTCAGCCATATCCTTCCTCCTGACTGCATGCAGGTGGGGAGAGGAGAAAAGTGCAACTTTACAGGTGCTGGCATTTTTTTTTTGGTAGAGGAGCAAAGTCCAGGATAGTTTGGAAGTGTCTCAGTGTCACATGCTCACAGGGTCAGAGAATAAGTGAGCATGAACAGCTCTTTCTGCTCATCTCTGTCTTCCTGGGAGAAATTCTAGAAGGTGCAGGAGCAAGGGAGGACATATCCCATTCTCCCCTCTGGAACCAAGGGGGCAGGGAGCCCCTCTAACTAGGGATGCACGGCAAAGAGCTAGAATTGATGGAGAAGATGCTCTAGAGTTGATGGAGAAGGAGACTTTGCAGTGAAGAGGTTCGTTTAGGAAAGAGGAGACTATATCTCCCCAAGACTATAGAGGGAACCCAAAGATTGTGAAAACTGCAGAAATCCTGAGAGCCCCTGGTGAAAGGATTTTGCTTGTTACAGAGCATGGTTATTTGCTTGGGACCAGTAAGAAACTTGGGAGCTGGATATCCTTTTCTGTCTTCCACTCCCTGTCATCATGAATGGCCACCATGAAGGTCCACTCCCTAATTTCTCACCTGTTGTCACCCAGTGGGCAGCAGGGAGTGGAGTGGCAGCTCCCTTGAGCTTCAGCATACAACAGAGGTAAAAAATCTGCTAATTCCCCAGCCTAAAGTCTCATGTCATCACCATTACCTTCCTTCTCTTCTTTTTGAAGAGTTTGCAAATGGCAGCTTAAGGTGAAGATTTGCTTTGCCACTGTCCTACTGTCTTTCCTTTGTCCTTTCCCTGTCTTCACCTGCTCCTGGCCAATCTCTACAACAGACACTACAAGAGACACTTTCTGCATGTTAATATTTTTCTAATTCCAGCACTATGCAAAAGGGAGTTCAGCCCTGCCTGGGGCCAGGTTTCTGCATGCCCTACTACTGGATAGAGCCTCTTCTCCATTTCAAGCTCCTTCAGGTCTTTCAGTTCCTCCTGGAGCACCTGAAAGCCAAAGCATACCCTGTGTATTGCTCCCCCTGGCAAACACCAGCTCATCCTGAAGCAGGTCAAGGTAATTACCTGGAAAATAAATTCTGTTTAGAGAACTTGTTATTTCTTCCGTTTAGCCAGGCACAGCAGTCAAGTGGGGATTTTCCTCATAATCTTCAGATCAGAAGTATGGGATATGCTGCAGTTATTTGGGAAGGTACAATTATATTTTGCACTGGCTGCTCACTGATGTAATCACACCTTGAGTCTCGCAGCCTCAGCTCTTCTGTGGGAGTGGTGCCCAGCAAGCCTTTCTCTTCTGAGCCAATGTCAGATGCACTGAGGGAGCAACCTTTGGTATCCACCTGCAGCCCTCCCATTAATCCCCCCTGCCATTCACATGAGCAAACTGCTGTTCTTTCTGTTACTACCTTTTTTTTTTCTCAAAAAGCAATCAAATTCGTAATAAATCGAATTACTCTTTTAGATACCTGGTTGTTTGTGTAATTGAAGGAAGTAGTTAATTTCTGAGCACAGTAGGTTATTCAAAGCACTAAAATTAGTTTTTCTTTTGTTAGACCAGAGATGCATTTGCCTCTAACACAGTTGAGGCCCAAACCAGTATTTAGATGAGAAGTGAGAAATGAAAAATGCATTGATTGACCAAAACCTTCTGTGCCACTGAACACTGTGCAGTGATCTAAGTAGCGGTGAAACAAATAACTTATCACAGCATTGGAATTACGTGCACGTATTGGGAAATTCTCTTTTTTTTTGTTCACAAAAGGACTTGATCACATGCCATTATTCAGAGACTAGCTAAAATCTCTGCAGGCCTTTGCTCTGTAATCTAAAAAGCCCTTTGCTTTTTACTATGGTAGGCCTTGGCAGCTACAAGAAAATGCAAAATGATGGCTGTGCTTGTATCGATTATCATCCTAATTCTGCTCTCAGTGAAGTCCATCACAAACCTGCCACAGCCTCCCGTGGGAGTGAGTGCAGGCTGTGTATAATTGCAGTTACTTTAATACAAATTTACTTACTTGACACTTGAAATTCTGCATTCTTGCTGCAGTAATGCTGTGAGCAGCATTAAATTAATTGTCTCCCAGAAGCAGGCTGAGACCACTCATGCTCACCTATAGCCCTGTTTTCCTCACCTATAGTCCTATTTTTCTGCTGGAGGAGTGACAACCCCTTGCCTGGAGCAGGTCCTGTAGCAGTGCAGGGCTTTCTTCTGCTTCCCCTGGTCACCTGTGAGATCCCTGTGACACACTATGTCTTTGTGATGGATGTGCTGCCCACTGGCAATTGCTCATTTTGATGCTCTGCATGATGCCTCTGCTCCATGTCTGGTCCTTATCTCTGTATTTATTTTATGACCTCTCTACCCATTCTGATCTTCAGTCACTCCAAATTCTCTTTGTTGCCTACTTCTCCTGTTTGGTTTGCTCAGTTAGTAGCCCTGCATCTGATTTTTGGGTCACAGGGAATGAACAGGCTCTGGCTGAAGCCTCTTTCTTCAGGTGGCATGTATCTATAGTTTTAAAGCTGTTCGGTGCCTTTTATGAGTTCTTTGTATTGTGCAAACACAGTATGTATAGATATTTAGCTTTGCCAATAGGGCACCTTCAATTATATCTTTAATTCAGTCTGCATGAGAGGGGGTCACGAGGCTGTGGCTTTTTTCCAGAGTCTATTTTAGGTTTGTGGGTTGGGCAGAGTAACAGAAATTGAGCAGTTTCGACCATCTCTTTAAGAGGTACAGTGTAGAGCTGAACAGCCCTGATGCTGTGTTGCACTGGGGAGGATTCACTCGCTCACAGCTGCTCTCTAAGTGTGTCACTGGAGCAAAGCCCCTTGACAATAGCCCATGAATTACCTGCTTCTGCAAGGTCAGGACCTGGTTTTGACCTCATATTGGATCTTAGGTGACTCCATGCACCCACTTTCTGCATACAAGAATCAGCAACTTAAAAACTGGCTGTTGTTTCTGCTTGCAGTTCACCAGCTGCCTGTCAGTGCAATATCCAGGTTCTACAGAGAGCTGCAGAGGGAGGAGACAGAGCAGTGTATTACAGCCTACTTGGTTTGCCTTTCAGAGAAATCTCTCTGCCCTAAAAGAACTGAAATACTTCAAAGCATCATTTGCAAATGTTAATTTGGAGAGTACTGGGCACCCAGGGGGTATGTGCATCCAGTTAAGCTTTCAGAGAACGTCTGTCCCAAAGCTGAAGAATTCTTAGATTTATGTTCCCTATCAAACTTATGACTTGTCACAAAACAAATTAAATACTTTAAAGATCTCCAGCTTGTCCTGGTTTCAGCAGAGATAGAGTTCATTTTCTTCTTAGTAGTTGGTACAGTGCTGTGTTTTGAATTCAGTGTGAGAATAAAGTTGATAACACGCTGATGTTTTGGTTGTTGCTGAGCAATACTTACACTAAGTTAAGGACTTTTCAGCTTTCCTTGCTTTGCCAGTGAGGAGGTGCACAAGGAGCTGGGAAGGAGCATAGCCTGGACTGTTGATCAGAAGAGGCCAAAGGCACATTCCAGACCACAAAACATCATGCCCAGTATACAAACTAGAGGAAGTTGGTCAGGAGGTCCCAATCTCTGCTCAGAGTGGAGCTGGACATCAGTCAGTGGGTGGTGAACA
>VZRX01019825.1:10112-43739 GCA_013398075.1 Notiomystis cincta
CAGTAAACAGGTCACGGCCGCGGCCGCGGCCCGGCGCTCCTCTCGGCGCCTTTAATTAGTTTAATTTACGTTGCTTCCCGCGCCCGCCGCCCCGCTGGGCGTGCCGTGGGGTCCCCGTACCCCTCCCGCGTCCCCCCGTGCTTCCAACTTTCCGTTTCTTTGGAAAGATCCAAGGAAAAAAGAGCCGCGAGCCCTGGCGAGGCGGGAGCGCACGTGCGCGAAGGGGCCACGCGCTGCCCCCGCCGCCCGCCCGGCCCCACGCGCGGCCCCGCGTCGCTTTCCAGTGCCCGCGGGGGAAAGCAGCGCCCGGCTCGCCCCAGGAGCAAAGTCCTAAGGCGTCCGCTCGCCCTGACCTGGCGCACGTGGGTTTTGGGGGAAAAAAACTGCCCAGAAGTGTTACTTTAACTCACCCACTCGCGTTTGTGGGTGGCAGGTACCCGGAGAGGCCTCCTCGCGCTGCCAGCGTGCGGCTGCCGGGGACGAAGCTGGGACTCCCCTCTCTCCCCAGCGGCTTTCCTTAAAATTCGGTATCTGTGTGGAATAATGGTGTTGTTTTAATGGAAAAATAAAGGAATAGTGGAAAGCTGGCCTCGTGCCGCTTGGGGTCTGCAGCACTCCCAAAATTTCGTTAGTGTGTGGGGAAGGGGAAGAGTCACCTTGTGCCTGTCCTTTGCCAAGTGGATGTTCCACTCTAGATAAAATAATTTAAAATTAATTGGCTGCTGCTTGTTGCTGCTTCTCCAAGCATGCGACCTGTCTTGATCATCGAGTAGCTTGGGCACAAGGAAATTATTTATTTGGGCCCAGTTAACCTCCAGGACTCTCTGGGAGAATAATCTGGAGTGAGAAGGGTTTAGGTTGAGAGAGAAACTGGTTTTATGAGTTTGATTATGCACAGTTAAATGATGAGACCTGAGGAGAAGTCAGCAGTTGGCTGAGGCATCCTGGCTGCAGTGGGGAGCTGTACCAGCACTTCAGCAGTGGAGTTTTGGGGTCAGGTGTCACTTTTTGCAGTTTAACGCATGCTTGGAGGAAGGGAAACTGCTGCATACTTTGAAAATTAGGTGGGTGCTGGTGATTTGAGGGCAGAAGTGTGGCGTTTAAAGGCAGCAGCCCGGTGCGGGGTGGGGAGCTCTCGCTGCCCTGACTCCCACACGTGCCCCATTGCAGGTGACCGAGTTGGTGCTCGATAACTGCCGCTCCAGCAACGGCGAGATCGAAGGGCTCAATGACTCCTTTAAGGAGCTCCAGTTTCTCAGCATGGCCAACGTGGAGCTGACATCGCTGGCCAAGCTGCCCACGCTGAGCAAGCTCCGGAAGGTGGGTATCTCGTGTGGCACGGCCGGCGTGAGGAGCCGGCTCTCGGCACTCGCGGGGAGACTCGCGTGGCTCTGAAGGGGCTTCCTGGGCATGTGTTGGGTGTCTCCAGTGAATCGTGGTGAGCTGGGCTTGGTCAGTGACTCCTGGGGCAGTAACTGTCTGGCCGTGGACGTTGTGAAGGTCCCTGGGTCACTCACTGCTGGCAGTGAACTCCGCTCCTGGTAGCTTGAAACTGAGGTGCCCAAACCCATGAGATTTAAAGAGCAGTTTATAATTCTCAACTTAAAGGAACTTTTTGACAGCCAAAGCTGTGATTACGTTCTTAAAGGGAGAACAATTAGCAATGATGCAGCTGAATCTAAGGCTGAAAATGCAACTGGTAATTCCTTTTTTTCTGTGCAATAGCTGGAGTTGAGCGACAACGTCATTTCTGGAGGCCTGGAGGTCCTTGCAGAGAGATGTCCTAATCTCACATATCTAAATCTAAGTGGCAACAAAATCAAAGATCTTGGCACTGTGGAAGCTCTTGTGAGTATGAAGTGGGAGGAGCTCTGGGGACATGTAATAAGTAGTATTTTTCATCAAGAACCCAATGGATTGGTACAAATGTTCATCAGTCTCATGGTTGGTCGGGTTTGATGGACTTGGTGCCATGGTTATAGGACAGCTTGTGTAACCCCACTGCTGGAAAATGCTTCTGTGTCAGGAATGGAATGTCCCAAAGAGAGATGGTTGAGCTTGCTTTGTCTTTGAAGAAGAAGAAGTGGCCAAGGTGTGTTGTGCTGATTCCCCTGTGGGTCTTTGTTAAGGCATGTTTGTCTGAGTTTCCATTAAACTGCGAAGTGATTCAGACACGGGTGTGATACAGCCAGGAGTGGGACAGGGAAGCAGAGGAGGGAGCTGCCAGTAGTGATCCCTTCACCCATTTTTCTGGATGATTGGGGTTTCTGTCCAAAACTGGGCTCACATAACCCAGCCCCCAGGGTGTGGGGAGTCTGGGGGTTCAGGAGCTGTGGGAGTTGTTCCACACAAGTGCCTTCACTGGAGATTCGGCCACTGCCAGCAGCTGGGACTGAACTTTGTCCTCATCCTTCATTTCCAGTCAGAACTTTTCTCCCTCAAAGTAAATTCTGTCACACTTGGGCTGTGACCCTGCTGTATCTGGGAGCACCACAGGAAAAAACCTTTTCATTTATTCTTAGCAAAATCTGAAGAATTTGAAGAGCCTTGACCTGTTCAACTGTGAGATTACAAACCTTGAGGACTACAGGGACAGCATCTTTGAGCTGCTCCAGCAGATCACATACCTGGATGGGTTCGATCAGGAGGACAACGAGGCACCAGACTCAGAAGATGACGATGATGGTAACTTCCTGAAACAAACTGGGGGCAGGAATGGAGTGCTGGAATCAAGGTCTCAGTGTAGCATGGGGAATTCTGCTCGTGTTCCTGAAGAGCAGAGTCCACAATGGTTTTGGCATTAATGCACTGGCACAGAGCAAAAGCTCCAGTCCTGCAGAAGCCACCTGGGCTTAAGGGAACTGGACTAAAGATACCTCTGCAAAGACAAATATTCTCAAAGCTGTTGCCAGTAGTCAAGCCCTTTGCGCCACTGAGTGGTACAGAGTGAGGGGACATGCACACTACTTGGAATAAAAAATTAGAATTTTACAGGGTTCAGTAATGGCTTCAGCCCCCTGCTTCAGTATAATACAGTTTTTAGTTCCAAAAGCAGACCTGGTTCCCTGTGGTCCCACTTTGGTTGCACTCCTTCAGGGGGCTCTTATGGCTGTCAGCCCCTTCCACCTGCATTTGTAGCTGCTTCAGAGAGTTTTGCCTGAAGCTTGTGATAGAAAAACACTGGGAGTCTTTCTTAGAGGAAAAAAAAATGACAAAATTTAACTTGATTACAATTGTGGCCGTTTCCCATGTGTTGCCTGGATTTAGAAAAAAAAATAAAAATCCCCAAATCCTTCAGAAAAAAAATGTAGAGCAAGCCCATCCTGCTATATTCAAAGAGGAGTGAATGGAACTGAACTTCTGGTCTGTCCTTCACTGCAGAAGGGGATGAAGATGACGATGACGATGAGAATGAAGCTGGGCCTCCAGGAGAATATGAAGAGGAAGATGATGAAGATGATGGAGCTTCAGATTTGGGGGAAGGTGAAGAGGAGGAGGAAGTTGGTCTTTCATACCTGATGAAAGAAGAAATTCAGGTAAAGTTTCTAAATTCTGCCAGATGCAGGAAGCAAAGAGACGTTCCTGTGGGGTTCTGTGGTTAAGGAAAACAGTTCTGGTACAGTTCCCAGAGTGTGGAAATCAGCCACCTTTCAGAAGGTGCTGAGTAGAGTCCTGTAGCTATAAACTGGGCACACAAATTACAGGACAGAAGTAAATCCCTGGGTCCTGGTCAGGGCCTCCCCTCTGACAGCTGCAGGGTCTTGCCAGAGAATGTGCCTGGTGTGGGGTTTGTGTGGGAGGCTGGGCCAGCAGCACCCACGTTTGGGATTGAAAGCCCCTGCACTGGTTCTTTGATAAGAGTTTGCTGCCTGTCGGGGAGTTAATGCAGAGTGGGTTTAATTCCAGTATTCCAAGGGCCAGTATCAGAGGCCTGTTTCCCCATTTTGACATGTCACACTCCCCTGTGTATAAAATTCCACCAAGCATGTAAAAACAAGACTTGAGTTTGTGGAATTCTCTGGAGCTGATCGTTAATTTGTTTACATTTCTCATGTATCAGCTTTAGAACAAGACAAAAAACCCCAGCACAACAACTTACTCATTTTCACAGTGACTTGGGAAGATGATGCTGTTGTGCACGTTTTCCTGTGGGCCCTTACTGCAGGTTCAAAGGAAATCTGGAGCTGCTGGAATGTCTCTGGAAGTTAATTTGTCAATAACCTTGAGCTGGCTTGAGGTGGTGAACAGTGGGGAAAAGCAAAGAAGTGACTCTGATTGATGCCCTGGTGGGGAAAGTGCAGGGAATTCCTGGATTTCTGCTTGGGGTCATCGTGGAAGCCACACTTCGATAAACAGCAATTGTAAAAATGTCTCCCAATTTCTGTACAGGATGAAGAAGATGATGATGACTACGTTGAAGGAGGTGATGAGGAGGAAGAAGGTGAGTGCTCAAGTATCCAGGTTGTGACTGAAACAATCAGTTCTCTGTAATTCTTTGTGGGTTTGGGACACAAGTGTTAACACAAAACCAATAGAAAAGTAAAGTAAAAGAGAGGAAGAAACAACAGTTCTCTGAAAGGAAAGGCACTATCTTCTGCACAGTTGGAAATTGTTGTTCTCCAGTGTGGAGAGGAGTGGGGCTTTGCTGTGCATCTTGTTATTTACATACATTGAAAATATCCCTTAAGTGCACCAGAGTTTCTGCTGGCAGAGCCTGGCAGCCAGGAGCAGCTGGAGCTTTCCCTTTATCCAGCTCAAAGTAAACAGCTCCATAAACAGTTCTGCTACAGGGACAAAGTTCTGTTTGCAAGAAGTGGCTTTCTGGAGTATTTTTAGTAAGATTTTCATAAAAAATTCCACTTCTCTGTAAAGATAAATCCCAGAATTTCTCCTCAGCTGAGCTCCCATCTCCTCCACTTGCTGGGCTCAGCGGAGCAGGTTTGCCAGCTGGATTTTCCACTTGCAAAAACGGGAATTCTGGAGGAGCAGTGCAAATTCTTCCCTGAGTACAAACGCAGCCCTGGAATCAGGATGGGCCGCTGGCCAGGGAGTGACTGCTGGGGAATGAATGGATTGGATGGGGCAGCGTTGCACTGCGGGCTCCCACCAGCAGAGCGCCCTCGCTGCAGGGAAAGTCGGGACGCTGTGCAGGATCCAGTGCGGGTCATGCAGGGCTGGTCCATGAGGAACACTCCCTGCTCCGTGCCCTGGCTGTGAGTGCTCCGTGGGCAGGGCATGATGGGCTGTCTGCATCTCTGTCTCCTTAGCAGAGGGCGTCCGAGGGGAGAAGAGGAAACGAGAGCCCGAGGACGAAGGCGAGGAAGAGGAGGATTAATTTGCAGGACCAGACTCTGCAGTTTCGGAAGACGCAATAGTGATTATGCAGCTCTGTATGTCCATGTACCATAGATGTCCTGACAGAAATCCTATGTTAACTTTTTATAGCAGAAGTGTGGTTTTACTATTCCTGCCCCTTTTATCATTCCAGATAAGCTCTGATAGCCCATAGGGAACCTTCTGTAGAGAACAGTTTTCAGCCCTATAATCACTGAAGCCATTGGCAAATTCTCCCCACCAGACTTTTCTTTGGAGCTCTTTAATTTCGTACAATCTTGCTGTGTTGGTCATTGTTAGCCCTGAATCCAACCCCATGCCCCGTGGGTTTAATACTGGGAGTTTTCATTCAGGATTTTAAAGTTTTTACACTTAAAAAGCTGAATTGAAAAATGCTCTACAGCAAATTCCCCACTCTCTTAAATCAGTTGACTCTAGGCCAAGTTTTCCATGGATTCAACTGGAAACCCCCAACCAGATGACACCCATGTTTGAGTTTTTTAAAAGGTGACTCCTGTGATTTTTTTTGAAGGCTCTTCTCTATTTTGGGTGTTCCAGGGTAAAGCCTAAGTGGTTTCAGAAGATGTTTTTGTTTTCCTGCTCACTCCAATGTTCAGTGTTTGGAGTATTCACTAGATTCCTTCAAGGGTGTATTTTGGCAGACTGAAAGAGTTGTGATCCTTAAAGGGTTGCAATAAATAAATTTTCTCCCAAGTCAGTTGTCATTACAGGTATTAACAAAGCAATTAATGTGTAGTTTTAAACATTTTTACTACAAATCTTTGTTAAACCTTCACTCACTTGGCTCTTGCGTTGTCATTCTGGGAATTCTGCACCACTCATGGCTATAAAATGTATAAAATAGATGAAATATGCATTTCTGATGCAGAAGTGAACGGGTAACTCCTCCAAGCGTGTTTTTTTCCAGCCCCCCAGCTTTTCTAGAACTGTTGAAGGATGAACCCAAGTTGGCCCTTCTCTGCATGTCACCCTTAAACTGTTTAAATCTGGCTGTAGGCAAAACGTTCAGTTTGTGTGTAACAGTTGGGAATATTTGGGGGTTTATATTGAGTGGCTGCAGAGACTCGTCAGGAGCAAGCATGGGGGACGTGCAGAGAAGTTTTTTTTTTTCTAGCAGCTTTTATAATTCCTGATCTGCCCCAATGTATCATCTTTCCTGTTGGAAACAAATTCTGACTCCGGCATTCCTCCTTCAGGCGGGATCTGGGTTTCACCCAGTGTAGTCGTGGTATCACACTGACTGACCCTGTCTCACATAGGTCCTGAACCAAATATCACACACAGCTTTATTCCAGAGACTTATTTTTGTATCTGTCCTGGCTGTCAATAGCTGCTGGAAACTGGGGAGAGCCTGCAGGTGGGAGGAGGGAGATTCCTGGGCCTCAGCAAGTCAGCCCCTCTCACCTGGTTCCCTGTGGATGTTCCTTAGGAATTTCACACCCTAGTTCAGTGTGACCTCCAGCTCTTCAGTGGAGTTTAGATGGTGCAGGGTTGAAGTTCTGCAAAGCCCCACTCCCCTGTGTGTGTGGTTTTTCCCCCAACTAGAGCCTTAACTCTGGGTTTCTCCTGTAGCTGTGCAGCGGGGCCGACCCTTCCCGGCCTCGCAGTGGAGTCAGGCGGGCGGTGGCACACTCGGGAACAACTGACTCCCCGGGCTTTGTGTTTTTTAAGGAATCTCTCCAGAGACACTAGAACAGCCGTGGTGAAACTTCCTTTGCAGCCACAACCGAGTCCTGTGTTTGTGATGAGTCCTGGGTGGGTCAGTGCACGGCTGTCATGTCCTGGAGGCTCTGGGCGAGGCGCTCGCTCCGTGCTCAGCTTTGAGGGAAGAAGTGTTTTCCCATCCTTTTGCTTCCTGTCTTTAGATTGAAACTTGTTATTTATAAGTGTGTACGTTAGAGCACCTCCATGTCAGGGTTTTACTTAACTGTCTGTTACTGATGCAGATAAAATTAGTTTTAAATGGAAAAAGAAAAAAAGAGTCTATTTTGATGGATTAAAATAATGTGGGTAGTGGGTTTGTTTGGGTAAGCGACCAGACAGCCTGAGCTCCGAGGGGTGAGAGCCCTTCCCTAGGCCAGACTTCCCAAACACCCGCAGTGCCATGCATCAGCCACCACGTGGAACCCGAGCCCCTCACCAGCCCAAGTCCCCAGAATCTGTTTGTCCGTCCCCTGTCCTCCGCTCGGCATGCAGCAACAGCGTTTTTTAACGAGGAATTCAGAGCCTCCAGATAACTTTTGAAACTTTTTTGCTTGGTGGGTGGTCTTTTCATGCAAATATGTCAGGGTGGGTTTTATATTTTGTAGAGGTTTTGTCCTATTTTAATGCTCTTTGTATGGCAGTCTGTATATAGTGTGGTTTGGTTCCTTCTCCGACTCTTTCCTGAAACTTTGGAGTAACTGATTTTGTGCAACTGTGTTTTGAATAAAGCCATGACAGTGTTAAATTAAAGACAACAGCCCTGCAGCACTCTTCTGGTAACTTTTAGTTGTAACAAAACATGTTTCTTCCCCATGTGTGCTGTAAATTTTAAATTAAAAAGTTTTCAAACCGAATTATTTCAAATAAATTTGAGACTATTGTATTGGATTACTTCTCGGGGTATGAGCACCTTTGGAGAATAGGATGTTTCTCAAGGAAATAGGATGTTTCTCAAAGGATTTTCTTTCCTGTTACGTGTAAACGGGGTGGAAGTCTGCAGACTGGTGTGTCTTTCTGGGGATGGAACTTGGACTTGTGATACTTTAGTCCTTGGTAACATTGGAATAGTCGAGGAAGGATGTTCTGGAAAACCTGGATGGCTCCCTGAGCATTTGCAGGTGAGTTTAACACAGATGTGCGAGTTTAACACAGACACCCGAGTCTGGGCCAGTCTCGAGATTTGCTTTTCACAGATCCTTGTGCCCAGCAGCCTGAGCCAAGTCTGGTGCTGAATTATTCCTCACACAAGAACAATGTTTAAAAAACCCCTGCTGCTCCTCCCGAGCTAGAGAGAGCATTGTTTTATCTTGGGATTAGTCCAGCATTCCTGGCAAAAATCCTTAGATGCACTTGAGAAAGCCCTTGGCAAACAGGCTTTTCTGCTGCTGGATGAGCAATTAGGCAAGAAATGGGCGGTGACTTGCTGGGCTATTTTATTTAGTTAGTTTTAAAGGGTGAGGAAGAAGTGCCGTTCCAGCTGAAGCCCCACTCCCGGCGCCTCTATCTTGTGCATCCGTTCCCCACTGGATTTGGGGCCAAACAGGGAACCTGAGTTTCAGGACGGCTTTAAACAGATTAAATCCATCTTTTGAGGGGTGCAGTGGGGCTGCAAATGGCAAAGGAGAGAGGGAAAAGCTCAAGTGCTGTGTGGGCACCTCTTCAAAGCCAGGAAAAACCTGCGGTGTGGCTGACGGGCTCCTCGGCTTGTCATGACGTGTGTGGAACCGGCTCTCCCTGCCCCAGCCTCTGGTTTACACAGCTCACCTGCTGCCCCAGCGCCAGGCACCTGTCGCTGCCGGCATCTCGGCACGGGATCGAGCAGGGACCGAGAGATGCGGCCGCTCCCCGTGGTCCAGCAGCGCCCCAGCCCACGGGACAGCCCCCCCGCCTCCATTTTGTTGCACTGAGGGGAAACCGTACTGGCGGGCGGCCGGGTGGCTTCCTCCGTTCTGCTCCTTCCTCCTCCTCGTTCTCCCGGGGCTTTTGTCTTGCGGTGTCCCTTCTGCTCCTTCCCCGGCCCTTATCTCCCCCTCTCAGTGGTGCTGCTTCCTCTCCTCTTCCTTCCTCAGGGGTCGGGGCGCCTTTCCCCCCCACAACCAAGGGAGCCGCCTCAGGGGGGGCGCGGGCCCCCGAGCGCGGGAAACCGCGACCCACGGGGTTCCCCGGCTGCGGGCAGCAGGGGCCGAGCCGCGACCCCGCCGCTGATTGGCTGAGATTTGCCGCAGTTCCGCCCCTCCGCCTTCCCGCCACCCGCGCGCGCGGCGCCCCGCCCACGGCCCCTCAGGCCCCTCATGGCGGCGGTGGCGGGGGAACTGACTCCCATTTACACCCCAAAACAGTTTCTGCTCCCGCCAGCCTTCAGGAGAGGCTTTTCCCCTCAGGTTGAACTTCATTGCGGTGGTGGAAAACAACGTGGTTCAGAGTCCAAGCGGGGAAAAAAACGGAAAATACCAACCGTGATCCTGAAGGTGGTTATCAACGTCGTGTGAGGACGGGTAAATTCAGCCTTGCTTTGGTACAAATGCACCACGTGAAAATAGGAACAAGTTCCTCATAAAATTCTTCAGGTTGCCTAGTTAAGCCCAGTAGCAAGAGAACTCCAAAGTGTGTTTTCAGGCAGCTCCTGCTGCCTTGTAGTTCCTAATGTCCCCCAGATTGCTCCTGCTTTCCCAGGACGATGTTGCATATGCGAATTCCAAGGCAAATCTCCCCCTTTCTCAGCTACATCCTTACATCCCATTGCCATTTCCATATTAATTCAACCTGGCCACAGTACTGAAGGGATTTGGGGTTATTGTTGTGACCAGGTGCCTGGCTCAGGGGAACGATGGTCTGCGGCTCCCACAGGTCAGACTTCAAAAAAAGGGAGAGGTTTTTGGTATGAAATGTGTCCAAGAACTACTAGAACTATCCCTTGGCATTGCTGCACATTCCATAATGACCTTAAGGTGAGCCTTTTCACCCCTTTATTCTCCCTCAAATGAAATTGATTTTAAAAACCTTATACTGCTGAGGATATAAACCCCAAGGGTCTCTTGATGCCTAGCTCACTTTAAACTTTCTTCATCTGTATTTTTATGAGAGAATAGGGAAGCCAACATTCTCGTGGAATCCCTTGAATTCAGGAATTTGGCCTTGGAGAAAACTGTACAATCCTTTGAGCTACATGGTGGACTAATGAGAAATCTCACAACAAAAACTGCCCCATTCTACACCAGAGCTGTGGTTGATTTTGGCAGCAGAGCTGCTGTATGCTAAAAATAGACCAGTTTCACTGGTCATACGCATTGCAAAGGTCTGAACCGAAGAATGAGATCTGAATTTATGAGATAAAAATGGTGCTTGAATTATTTTTATCCGTTTCTGAGTCTCTTGGTTGTGCCAGGGGTTGCACTGTCACATTAGATGTGCACACTCCTGTTCTCCGTCTGCTCATCGATCAACTGGCACAAATGGAGGGTTAGGAATGTGGCTCCCCCGGGGTACCAAAACACATGGGATAGGACAGGAGGAGTCAGGGACAGCAGCTGCTTGAAGCAGGACATGGAAAATGTCCCTCTGCAGAGCCTGAGGCAGGGAAATTCCTGTTGCTGCTGCCGTTCGGAGGTTTCTCACTGGGGTTAGAGTTTGGTCTCCTGGGGAGCACTCTTCTAGTTTCAGACTTTAAAATTACAGTTCATAGGATGCTTCATAGGATGCTTGGTTTCTGCTTTGAATGTGTCTCATTAGAAAAATAATAAAAAATGAGCCCCAAAAAAAGCCAAGGAAAGTCTTTCCTACTGCTTCTCATTTAATTGGCACAAATGAGAGAGAATCCAAAAATAAATGTTCGGCCACAACAGCAAACCAGCAGAAAACCACAGGACACATTAAAGCTGGGAACTTCTGGCACTGAGAAAAGGATTCTGTTCTAGGAAAAAAATGCCAGAGTGTGGGTTCATGTTGGAAAAGGAGCTGGTCTCTCCTGTGTGAATGAAACATGTTCACACAGGGTGTTTGTGAGGGGCATTCCCTTCTAGAGTAGAGTTAATTCAAATAGAATAATCCAGTGATGACTGAGGAGCAACCAGCCAGAGCTCCTCAGCATGGCCTTGGTGAAGCACTAATATCTTGTGGCCATTTGTGAGGGGTTTGGTCACATCCCTGTCCCTGGGAATGCTGAGGACACGCAGGAATCGTGTTTAAAGAGGAATCTGAGGTTGGAAGGGAGCTCCTGGCTAATGGTGTATTGAAACGAAGGCATCCCTGCAGCAAGTGCCTTCCTGAACTCATTTCAGAATCACATCTGTGTCTCTCAGCTTCATCACCATGATGAGTCATAATTATTCTGCCTAAAAGCGTGCTGTGGTGTTTCTCCTGTACTCCTTGTGTTTTGAGTGAGTTCCCATGTCACAGCAAAACCCAGTTGGAATGACTTGGGTAATTTGTGTTCCTGGAAACCAAGAACATCTTCAATTGTTCTTTCATCAGCATCACTGTTGGAGGATCCACACCAAAAGCTGTAGGATCAGCCTTGGGAATTCAAGTCTTGCCCTGTTTTGTGCAAATTGTAAGTGTATTTAAGAATGTAATTGAGCACTGACTTTTTAATGTCAGATACTGGCTTTGCTCACACGTCCCGTGCATACCCACCCCACACTCCTGCTCTTTTGGAGTTGTGCAGCTCCAAAAGCTTCTGGTGTTAAATTCTGTGCTTGGGACACCCACCCCACACTCCTGCTCTTTTGGAGTTGTGCAGCTCCAAAAGCTTCTGGTGTTAAATTCTGCGCTTGGGGTGTGCTTTGCAGCACAGACCTGTGGAGATGAGAATGTTTCTCTGATGATCTGCTGAGGGGTATTTCCATCTGAGTTGTGTAGCACTGCAGGGGGAAGGTTGCTTTGTTGATGAAATCTCTTACATTAACATACTACAGAAATTAATGAGGTTTTTCCTGAGAGAACCCGTTACTTCCCACAGTAATCCAGAGTTCCTCGTTCACATCCCTGCACAGACCACATCATTCCTCTGTAAGCAGAGGGAGGGATGGAAGGAGGAAGAATATTAACCTCTCTCTGCTCTGAGGTTCTGGATCACTGGAGGCTTCACTGCTGCAGAATTTCTACATGAGTGTTAAGCATTCTCACTACAAAGAAGTCTCCCAGATCATCATTGAAAAGCAAAAAGTATTCCCTAGAACAAAGTGAGGAATCCCAGAGAAGACGGGAATTATCAAATGCCCACAAACTGGTTAAATTTGGGACTTTGCATGTGCATCTCAATGCAAGTTTTTGAAACGCTTTAGTAAACTTCTTAAATCCCTCTTTCTCCTCTCTCCAGCACACCTGGATTTCTAAGAAAATGTGGTTCCACTGGGAATCAAAGAGGCCTGGACCAAAGTTAGGGCTGCCCGTCCGGGGTGGGATAGGAGGCACTTGGGTTTGCTGTTCCTGGATGTTCCTGTCCGTCCGTGCTGCTCTGCACGGGGAGCCGGGCACCGCACCTGCCGGAGAGCCCCTGTGATTCCTCCCGTGCCCCGTGCGCAGCAGGGAAGGGAAACAGCTCAGTAACTGCAGTTCCACGGAAAGCTCCCAGTGGCTGTTCCGCAGGAACGCATTCCCATCCTCCCGGTGAGTTCGGGTCGCAGCAGCCCTGGAGCCGGAGAACGAGCACTAGAGGGCACAGCGCGACCAGCGACGGGCGCGGGCTCTGGCGAGGCGGAGGCAGGGCCCGGCTGTCTCTGCGCTGCCTTCCCCCCGTGAGAGGCCAAGTGACTCCTTAAAATGGCAGCTTTGGGAAGGTTCTGCACTCATTAGCTGCGGTAATTCAAGGTCGAAACTGCGGCAGAGAACCCGAGAATATCCCGAGCTGGAAGGGAGTCTTGCCTAGAGAGGTTGTGGACTCCACATCCTGGGAAGTGTTTGAGGTCAGGTTGGATGTGGCCTGGAGCAGCCAGGCCTGGTGGGAGGTTTCCCTGCCCGTGTCAGGGGATGGGATTGTGTGGTCTTTAAGGTTCCTTCCCATCCAAACCATTCCATGATTCCATGATTCTCTAAATCCTGGCCCTGCACAGGACACCCCAATGCAGGCAGCACCTGCTTCTGGCTGTGATGATGCTTGAAGAAATTGTGATGAGCTGAAACATACCTGGTTTCACACTGTAATACACACACAACCCAAAAAACCACATTTTCCATAATTCTTAATCTCTGACATGATCCAGCTTGGGTGATGGCAAGCCAGATCACCCCCTCAGGTGCAACACCTTTAATGCAAGGCTCCCTCCTACACCAGTGGAGGGAGGGTGGCCCTTCTCTGTTTTGGCACAAAGACTGAATGAACAAGGAATTAAATTAATGAAGAATTAAAAGGATTTTTATTTTTAAAGAATGAATCAAAACAAACAAGTTAAAATGGAGGAAGTGGAAATGCTTCAGCTCAGCATTTCTGTCCACATTCCATAAATGACCAAAAAAAAGGAAGATGAACTTGTTGGCAGGAACTGCAAAAGAAACAGTAGGAAAACCCAACATCTCTCTGTTGCAACACCCCAGAACTTAGTCAGTTGAAGGAAATGTGTTTAAAACGAGAAATGCAGCACCAAAAGATAATGACAGAGCTTGCTGGGAGGCGAGGCTCTGCAGAAGTTGTGCTACACTGGGATTATCGAGAACATGTAGGTAGAAGAGTGAAAAGAATCTTGTTAAGCACAGGAAGAAATCAAAGACAGAAAAGGCAGGAAATCCGTGGTTGGAATTGACTGAACTTGGTGGATTTATGCTGTTCTTTGCACTAGGTACCATGGAAGTTTGGTGATGACAAACTTTCCTGATTCATTTCTGATCCCTGTTGCTGCCTCCCAAGAAACCAAGATTTCCCAAGGTATCTTTTCTTTCCTGTGACTTGATTTCTAGAAACCTGGAAGGAAAAACTGAATGAGTAGCCCTTCCATTTCCTTCTGGTTTCATTTCCCTGCATCTCCAGTAACATAAAAAGTTCTATAAGTGATACAAAACATTTCCAGAAAGCGTACATTGAAAGCATGAAGCCCTCAGGATCCTCTGCCCAAACAAACTCCTTCCTTCCCTCTCTCTCTGTGTTCCAGTGAGCGCTTCAGCAGCCTCATTGTTTGGCTAATTCAGGGTGCCAGATGGCTGTAAATATGTTCACAATCCTCCTTGCCCTGCTCCCTCCTCCCTAGCACCCTCACTGTTCTAGCTGGCACTGGGCACCTGGCCTGTTCCCATTTGGAGTCTCCCTTCTCCCCTCTGGAGCGAAATTGGCACCTCTGGTTTGTATTTTCCACTTAGATGAAGTGAGAAGATCTTAGGGAATGTTTTGAACGGGGGAATTCTGATTACTTCCTTCACTGTCCCTTGCACCATCAGTTAATTGAAGACGTGCCTGCTGCCCTGTGACATCAGCTCCTTCCCGCAGGAATTCTGTCCCTGACACGGGAAGGTGCAGCTCACCTGCCAGGAATCACAAGGGAGGGAGGAGCAGCTTCCTCCTATTTCGAGTGCATATCTCATACTCACCCTTGGCATGGGGTAAAGGCACACAGAACAGGGTGATTCATCCCAAATCATGCCCCGAGGACCTGGCAGAGGCAGCGTTTCAACAACCGGCCCCATTCTTCCTGCCTCACAGGAAGGTTCTGGATTCATCGTGGTGCTCTGATCCTGTTATTCCATAACTCAGGAGGGCCTAAATCCTGGGGCCTGAGCCCCTGAGATAACTTCTTTGTGTAATGAAGCATTCCCAAACTGCTGAACAGTAAGAAAATGACAGAAAATAGTTTCAGTGGCACTGTAAAAAGGGAAGTTGGTTTTAAGACATCTGAAAATACAGGCAGTAGCATTTTGAGAAGTGAGGAATAACTGAGGTCATGAGCTCCCTGAGGAACGCTGCAGCAGAACAAACTCAGGTCACGGGAAGGGTGAGCCGTGCCCATGGAGAAACAAGAATTCAGCTGGATTTGTCTGTGGTTTTGCTCTCATTGATGAGCTGGTGGGTGAACTCTTCCCTGGAAGGCAGGAGGGACCAGATGGCAGCAAGCAAATATTTGACTTGAGCAAGGAGAGAGAAACCAATTTTCCAAAGGATCTATTTGACATACAGAGGCCAAATGTTATTTTTATGAGCCAGTATGAGCCAGGCCTGTCAGTTATTGAACTTTACCAGTTTGTGTCCTGCCAGCAGACCTAAACTGAGTGACCCTGTGACCTATAAAGGACAGGAGAGCCAGCAGCCCAGAGCAGGCATTCCGAGCAGGCTTTGCCAGGAACCGTGAGGATTTGGAATGCCACCTCCTGATTTCTGGGAAGCACGACTCCCAGCTCGGTCTGCAGAGAGGTAGACAGCACTCAGATTATATATAGCAGCAAGTGGGCTGGGAGGAGAAACACTGGGCTGCACAGAGCAGGAGCCTGCTCTGGAGAAACCCAGGGAGTGTCTTACTGTGCAGCACAAACCACAGGGGCACCCAGCAAGTGCAGCCGGCACTGATGGAGAGCAGGAGAGCCCTGGGCAGTGCCAGGGGCAGGTTGGGTGCACACAGACTGATCCCTTGCTCTCAGCTCTTCTTCATCCTCTTCCTTCCCCTGCCATGGGTAGGGACACCTTCCACTATCCCAGGTTGCTCCAGTCTAACCTGGCCTTGGACACTTCCAGGGATAGGGCAGCCACAACTTCTCTGGGTAGCTCATGCCAGGGCCTCCCCACCCTCACAGGGAAGAATTCCTTCCCAAAATCCCATCTAAACCTCCTCTCTTTCAATTGAAAGCCGTTAATGACTTATCCCATTTGTTGAGAGTCCTTTAAATAATGATGTCCAGATCTCCACTGGCTCATTCCAGTTGATGCCAGACCTTTGCCTACTGCCCAGTGTCAGCCTGTGAACCACAGATTCCTCCAGCTCTGAATGGTTCCCTCTGTCCTCCTGTCCTACATGTATGAGCTCTTTATTCTGACCACAGGCCCCATTCTGTCAGCCCCAGGGCAGGGGTTTGGGTGGAGAAATCATCATTTCAGTGCAGAGCTCCCAAGCCACTGGTGTCAGGAGGGGTCTGAGCTCTGCCCTTTGAACTCTGGCTTGTCTGGCCTCTCCCAAACATTCTCAAATGTTAAAAAGATTTAAAAATCCTCTCTTGCCTCTGAGCTGGGATGTTTTATGTCAAAACAGAGCAACAAATTGTTAAACACATTACAAATTAGGGAAATGGAAGAGTCACTGTAGTTTTCAGTCTCTCGGGACATTTTATAGAGTCAAACAAATCAGCAGTGTCTGAAAGCAGAGATTTGCCATTCCTGGGCCAGGCTCAGGAAACACTTCCAAAAGGTACAACCACAGCTGCAACTGTCACCTTTTCCACGGTGTCACTTTACCAGGTGTCATGTCAAACATCCCACATCGAACCAGCCCCTCTGGCCACTCAGGGAGGGGAGTGTGGGGATCTCTGAGCCTGAGGAGGAACTCCCCAACAGTTCAAACTGCATTTAGGGAAAAGAAATCCAAGGCACTGTACTGTGTATCTCACTAAAGAATTCCTTCCTGAAGAGAGGGAGCACTCACAAATCTGCCTGTGTGCATATTCCAGGAATACATTTGCACACAGGTATATCTGGCATACAAGACCACTGAATTTTTCCCTTTTCTCTTTTTTTTTTAGGGAAGTGGGTCTGTTCTTGCTGAGCTTTAATTTGAAAACCCAGTTGGAACTTGTTAAGTCAATAATTATTCTTGTGAATGTGGGTCAAACTATTTTATGTCTCTTCCTCTCTAGGGACTCAGAAGAAGATTCAGTCCTCCAGCACTCCAAAGTGAGAAGAACCACACTTCCCCTTTTATTTCAAAAATCCAGACTGATTGTCCCATGGGGGTGAAAGCTGTGTGAGTGAGCTGCATTGCTGGAGTGCCAGGTGTTCACCTACAGCTGCTGACACAGGTGTCCAGGAGAGAATGCCCCCAGCTCGGATAACTGGAGTGCCTTGGGATCCAACGGAATTTGTTCTAAGGGTATGCTGAACATGTTACTCAGTTGGGATATTGGAGGGTCTATAGCTTCCCACCTTCCACCTCTGGACACAAATCCTACTTTCTCTTTTTAAGGCATTTGCCTTATTGGAGAAAAAAAAACCCAACAATTTTTTCAGTTTTCTCCATCAGTAACTCCAAGAAATCCTTCTGCACAGCAGGAGCCATCGGCTGTGGTGGAAGATTGTATTTATCCGTCCCCTTCTCAGCCTGAGAACCCTCTGCCATGAATCACTGGTGTTCCTGCTCCACTCCGGGGGTGAAGGGCTTTTCCCAAGGATGGAAACTGACAGAGAAAGTGGACTTTACCCACCACAATTTTATTCCTATGAGCTGCTTTGTTAGGTGTAAGTCCAGCCTGCAGAAGAGCCCACTGCTGCTGGAACAACATGAACCCGTTTCTGCTTTACACCCGAGTTCTGCCGCCCGTCAGCAGTGTGAAAGTTGCCTCCAAGTGTAAATTCTATTTAAAGCCACCAAAGCCTCTTAACCGGTACCTCCTGCTTTCCAGCGGCCCCTCGGAGACGCTGCAGCTGCTCCCTGTGTCCCCAAACCAGTGAGTGAACCTTAGGGTGGCCGTGTGTCACATGGGGCTCATCTGTGGGGCTGCACCCCAGGACGTGCTCCCCGGGCAGGAACTGGGAGGGGTGGGGTCAGCTCTGTCTGAGCACAGCCCCTGTGGCTTGTGGGGGTTTGTTGGGTTTCCAGCCCTCTCTCCCCCGGCTGTTGGGTGCCAGTGTTTCATGGAGTCATGGAATCATGCAGTGGTTTGTGTCTCGGGAGGGATCTTAAATCTCGTCCAGTTCCACCCCTGCCATGGGTGGGGACACCTTCCACTAGTCCAGACTGCTCCAAACCCCATTGAAAGGAATGAGGGACTCGTCTTTACAAACAAGCTGTGGGTCTGCTGGTAGATGAAATTAGCACTGAGAGGTAAAAGAAACAATGGGAAAGATTCCATAGGAATTCCACTGATTAACACAAGGAATAGACAAGAAAATGTGTGTGTATTTGGAATATGCATTAGAAAGGGGTTTTAGGTATCAGGCCTTCCAGGAAGTCTGTACCTCTCAAGTACCTCAGACCATGGGGAAAGAGAGAGGGACATGGGGCTGAGAAGTTGGGATAAATAGGAGGCTCCAAAAATTTGAGACTCCTCTGTCTCCTTTTTGGNCCTTATTTGGCTGGGAGCAGCAGCGTTCCGGGGATTGGCTGTGCTGGGAAGCAGGCAGGGAGTGCAGGCACTGGAGCCGAGTGCCAGCTGACGAGCACAGCACACGCTCGCCCGCTCCTCAGCATGTGTTGAGCAAATTGCAGCTATTTTTATAGGAGACGCTTTGCCTACATCTTAAGAATCCAGTCCCAATCCTGTCTCCCTGTAGTGTAATGGGAAATCCCCTTCCCAGCCCCCTTTTCCCTGTTCTGTACATGTTTTCAAGGCACAGTTGGGCAGCACCCAGACTTCTTGGCCATTATCAGGCTTCAGACTTCTCTGCCGTGCAGTGCCCGGTCAGGGCGCTCTGTATTCCTGTAATGATCCGGTGCTTTGTCTCCAGAGCCAACATCATTGCCACACAGGACAATACCGGCCCTTTCTGGGAAGGGCAGACGGCTGCACCACTGCTGGGCCAGCACGGCCCCTTTGTGCAGGGCTGTTCCCGCATGGATACACCCACCGAGCGGGGGGCGAGGCACAAAGCCACGTCTGTGCTGCCCTTGGCTTTGCAGCTCCAGAGGGCTCCCTGTGCCATGCCAGCAGCCCAGGCAATGCCACCAAGGGCAGGGGCTGGGGGGTGGCAGCAGGGAAGCAGAGGGGTGAAAACTGAGGGGTGAGCAGAGAGGCAAGGTCCCCAACACCACCCTTAGGAGCTTCAGGGCCTCCCTGAAGAGAGCAGGGCAGGGCTGCTCCAGCAGCTGCTCATGGTGACCTTTCAGCCTTTCCCAGAGTGCGTGGTGGCTCTTCCAGGGGCCTCCACTCGGAGCAGCGTGGCAATGAGCATTCCAAAATCCAAGCAGAATTGCTGGTGTGGGAGTCACAAATACAGCACCTCACTGCCACTACCTGGGATTCAGGTCACAAGGGAGGTTCAGTGGCTTCTTGCAGAAAACTTTGTGGAGGAGTCCAGTTCATCAATGTGGAAAGGCAGAGAAAGTTATCCCTGGAAGTATCACTGGAGTCTGGTTAAGCCAAACTCATTGAGAAAGGTTTGGGGTTTGGTTTTATTTTTTCTTTAATTTAAAAAAAAACTTGCCATCGCAGCCAGGAAATGAAAGAGAAAACACCAACCATGGCCAGGAAGTAACTGTGGGTTTAATATTTTCATGGACTATTTGCCATGTAGGTAAGGGAATTAGGTCTCCTTTTAAAAAACAAGGAACAGTTGGATGTTGCCACGAGTGAACTTGTGAGACACAGCCACATCTTCCTCACGCTGTGAAAGCTGAGCCAGCCTGTGAGCTGACGATCTGAGCTCTGCTCCGGGCTCAGCTTTCCTTCCAGCAGGGCTGATTCAGATCTTGGGCAGCCCAAGCAGAGCCTGCTGCTGTCTGAGTGACACCTGAGAGAGCAAGGCAAACCTACCAAAACTGCCACTGGCTCGTGGTGTCCGGCTCCCACAGCCCCCCACCCCGACTTTTCAGCTCAAACAAAAAGGAATAAAAGAGAAATGAGAACGGAAAGCCCCAACCCCCCTAACTGCCTGTGTGGGCTGTCGAATCCAAGGCTTTGATCCTCTGGTTGCACAGAAGGGAAGACACATCGCTGCTGCCTCCCACTGCTCAGGACCAAGGGAGTCTGTGAACAGTCTGGCCCAACAGGATCAGGGTATGGATCACGTCGCTGCTGCCCTTCCGGAGGGCTCTGCGTGCACCCCAAAATAACAGCTGCCAACCCCAAGTTCTCTAGGGGACTGTGCCAGGGCAGAGCTCTGCAAGCTGAACTCTGCAAATGCCTCGGTGGCCTGTGTAACACTGGAGACCAGCCTGGACTTCCCACATCTTCAGGAGAGTTCCTGAATAATGGGGACTTCCAGGCAGTGGTGGGGATGGACACCTTTTAATGTAATTTATTTCTGAGAGGGAAGAGGGCAAGTGTCCCAGTGAAAGACATGTAGTTTGGGACACAGCCCAGACATGAGAGCAGCAATGCCAGGGCTAATCCAGCTCCACCCCATGGGATGCTCCAGGAAGACAAGCGCAGTTCCCAGGAACCAGTGCTCACTCCTGTCCTTGGAGCACGACAGGAGCTGGGGCCTGTAGTGCAAAGGGAGCTCTTACAAAAGAGGTATAAACTGCAACTGATTTATTGGAACACTGGGTTGATTCATCAGGGGATGCGATGAAGGAAAGGAAGGATCCAAGCTTTGAGAAGCAAATTTGGGTGAGAACAGGCACCTTTTCACTCTTTTGAACACTGTAAATAATAATAATAATTAAAAAAAGACCAGATGGCCGCCCTCCCTAGTCCCTCCCTCCCATCCCAAGGCTTGCCTTCACATCATGCTCTTCCTAAACTGCGACTGTGAGCTCTGTTTGGGCTTCGAGTCTGACTGCTGCAGCTCAAACTGTTTGTACAGGTCCCTCAGCTCTTTGATCTCCTGCAGCACCCTCTTGGCTTGGCTCCAGGTGGAGGAAGCCTCCCCCAGCAGCCTCTCAGATTCCTGCAGGATCCTTTCAGAGTCCGACTTGGAAGATGATGAGGAAGAAGAGGTGGTGGTGATGGTGGTGCTGGTGTTGGAGTCCTTGGTCTTTCTCTTGCCTTCCCCGTAGCCCTTCACCTCTGTCAGCAGTTCCTGAGTTTTTTCCAGTTTCAGTGCAACCAGTTCCTGTATCCGGGACAGCTGCTCTGGCTCTGCCGAGGCAAATTGAGCCTCCAGCCCCTTCCTCAGCACTGCCCGGTGCGTGGAAGAGTCCCGTCGGGACAGGATTTCTTCCATGGAGGCACATTTATTCTTTTCTGAGTGCGAGAGCTTTTTGGGGACCTGCGGTGTGTACATGGTCCCTTTGTCAAAGGAGTCATTGCGCTGCCCAGCTCTGTCCCACGAGGTCACCTCCTGCAGGGGGAGGCTCCCTGTCCGCCCTTTCTCCGATGCCCTGGCGTTCTCCGAGTCCGAGCGGCGCCGCCCAGCAGTGAGATGTGCCACGGACTTGTCCAGGTCCACCCGGAAACTCTCCTCGCAGGTGCCCTGATCCTCCGGAGAGGCGTCTTCCTCCTGGATCAGGTCGAGGGTCAGCATTCCGTCGGAAGTTGAGGTAGATGCCTGGAGGAGCAGAAAGCAGAGCTGTGTTGGCAGCAGAAGGGCTGCCCCTACTTCCAAGGGTCTCTACGCTGTGGATACACACTACACAGAGGGAGCGGGACTGCTCCCTGGCTGAGTGACAGAGCCTGGGGCGGCGGGGCTGACTGAGCTGCACATCCACAGGCCCGAAGCACTGTGGCTGAGACCTCCCTGCTCACCCGAGAGCGGCTCCCTGGATGTTCCCAAGGGGAAACTGAAGGAGCAGGTGTCAGCGATGGCAGATCGGGACTTTGCCAGAAGGTTTGCACAGTGCAGTGGTCCACTAGAACAGGGGATGAGAGCTGATCACCCAGAGCTGTCCCTGTGGCAACTCTCGGTTCAGGATGAAGCTCCAACACCAGCTCTCCTTGCACTTACTTACAAATAGAACACTTCCAGGGCAATTTCACTGGAGCAAGTGTCTGGGGGTGAGGGTACCTACCACAGCCATGAGGTGACCCCGCGTGGGAGGGCGCCGGGAGTGCTGGATCTTGGCTCTGTCGCGTGTCGGGTGGGCAAGGAAACTGTCCTCTTCCACGGTGACCTGCAGGGTGACACAGGCTGTGAGTAGGGACCACGAGCCATTTCTAGCTCCTGGAGCTGTAAGCACGAGGAGAGTGGCAGGGAATGGGGTGTAGGAGTCCAGCCTTGGAAGCAGCCCAGTGTTCGCCTGGTCTGTGCTGTGATGGGATTAGATCTGGTCAAGTCATTACTGACAATTAAACCTGTTCACAAAGACTCCCGTGACAGACTCTCCTGGAAGCCATCTCTCCCAGTGTTTGCCATGCTGCTTCCCACTCTAAAGCCTCTCCCAGAGTTTGACCTTGGTTTTCTTTCACTGCAGGCTCTGTGCTGCCATCCAGGAGAGGAAAGAGCCTCCTGGCAGTGCCGTGGTGCTGTGGGAAGCTGAGTGTGAATGGGAGATCTGAGACAGGTCTGAGCTGAGGAAGGGTTGCCATGAAGAGGAAGGGTTGCCATGAAACATTAATGTGAGAGTCAGCCTTGGAGCGAGGGTACAGCCTTGCTCCAGGTAGGTTCTCCTTCACACGGAAGGAAACTGTGGGAATGCTCACCCTGACCCGCCTCTGTCAGCCCACCTGGTGTTCTGTGTCCCCAGGAGGAGGCTGAACTGGGGCTGCCCTGTTATTTTCTCCTGGCAGAAGCTGCTTTGTCTAACTGGGACTTTCACACTCCCATTGAGAAGCAAGAGGAGCTCTGCTGGAGACACTTTGTGTGGATGTGTCCCCAGGACAGGGCTCTTCCCAGCAGTCCCAAACCTTCACCTGGACTGAGACAGGAGAGCCAGGGCCCAGCCTGAATCCCGCTCACCTCGTCCAAGATCCGGTTTTTAGCACGTGTGATCGCAGAGTTGAGGGCATTAATCCAGGACTCTTTCTCTTCTGGACTCACAGCCAGGAAGATCAGATTTGGTGCCTACAAAAGAGGAAATTTGGGTCAGTGCCGGGACTCACACAGAGACGGGCTCTGACCAGTGTGAGGCCTGCAGCCTCTACAGAACAGGCAAAGCAGAGCTTTGTTCGCCCCACACAGCAAACCCCAGCACTATCTACATCCCTCCCTTTCCTGCATCCCCCAGGACCATCCACACCCCTGCCCAACCCTGGAACTAGTGGCTCTTGGGCTGGCTGCATCTGGGCAAGCCCCACATACCGTGTTTCCAGGCTGCCTGGAGTGGGCAAGGGTAAATTTGCTGTGGTTCTTTTTGCTTCTACTTTTGGACTTCCTGAGCTCTTCACATTTTTCGTAGTCACTCAGGTCAAACATTTCCTGTATGGTTTTTTCATCTTTTACCTGCAAAACAGTAAGAAAATTAGAGCTTTGCAGATATCAGACAGAGACTCTGCTGCTCCACCCAGCAGGATTTCAACATAAGGATTTCGACTTGTCTCTTCTGGAATGAGGGAGGATATTTAGAAGGATAGCAAGAAAATCACACTACAGGTTAATTCCTGCCTCTTCTACCCCCAGAGTTACTGGGGCCAGGCTGAACGGCCACACGAGGTGTGATATGACACAGCATTCCTGCTTGTGGACCCTCAAAATGTGCAGGATTTACTCCAGCCACAAGGAGAGGGCCCTGTGTGCTGGAGGGGGCCAGGGTGGATGTGTGAGGCATGGGAGAACGTGGACTCCCATCTCTGGTTCAAAGGGACAATTATTCTCTGCAGACAGCAGAACAAGAGCTGGAGGGATAAGGATTAGCACTTCCTATTTTTTACCCTGTGCTGGCAGCTGGCTCCAGGGGAAGTACAGTGGGGCCCAGAGTGTGGACACGATGCTGAGCCCCAGCCCTGGAAGGCGGCTGTGGGCAGAACCCACCACCCAGGGCAGGGTCTGCCAGGCTGTCACGAGGCTCTCAGTGTCCTCTAGAGAGGAACTTTATCAGATCTCCGGTTCTCCAGGTCTGTTCCCCGACACTCTGCACTGCCACAGTGCGACAGGTACACGGCGATGGATCAGTGTCACAGAGGCTCAGGTCAAAGATGGAGCTGGCACAGGGTCACCAAGGCTGTGGCTGCACTGGGGGACAGGCAGGGATCTAGGGGCACATAGGAGTCTGGATGCTGACCCCTGATGGTGCCGTCCCTTGGGGACACTTGGAGCAAAGGGGAAATGGCAAAGCTGTCTGTATCCCTCCTCTTCATCACTCTCCTAATGCACCATCCTCAATCCCGCTCCAGCAGGGAAGCTCTGCTCTTCCATGGTAAACATGAGGAATTAGGAAACTGGGGTGGGAGACAGCTTGGGTTTGCATGTCCATCACAGACACTGCAGCAGGCTCAAATCCACGTCCATCTGCTTAATCCAAGCCCAGCCAGTCATCCCAGGCTGCATGGGCAGTGGAGGGTGTGTAACTCGGGTGCTGGGAAGGCAGATGGTGGTGAGGTCTGAGCCCTTGGATTTCCTGAGAGGAAAATGTGGAGTCCACCCCATTTCATACATTTCCTCCACAGTTTTGGGAAGCACTGAAGTAACTCCCCATGATTCTTCCATAGAATTTAATCAGAGAGGGTGACTAAACCAGCTTCCTAACCAGGGGCATAGATAAACTGACCATCTGGCCCTGCCTGATGACTGCAGCTCCCCTCTGTCCTTTGACCTTGTGCTCCCGAGTGAGTCCCCAGGATCCACAGGACAATCATTGGCACGCCATCCCTGAGGGAGCTGGTGTCTGCTTGTGACACATCCCCTGTGTCTGGGTGTGATAACAGAGACTGTCTGGCTGCACAGCCTTGCTACACACTGCTAATCGGCTTTGATCTCTTCCCACTCCCATCCTACGATCCTCCTCTTTCCAAGAATCTCAGCTGAATTCAGCCCAGCTCATTTGCAGCAGGAAAAGCTGATCCCATCCGAGCCCCCAGCTGTGCCAGAGCCCTTGCTCCAGATGTTTGCTCATGTGGGTCACTGGGGCTTCCCAGCCCTCCCCTTCCTCTCACAGAGCTGGGACTCAGCCTCTTGCCTCCAGGAATATCCCCAGGAGGCTGCAGGACAGAGCAGGCATCTCTGGTTCAGACAAACACCCTGCAGGTGCAGTCCATCCTTTAAACACCTCCGGAGGACACGAGCCAGGGCTCTGACTCTGCACTCAGGCACACGGAGGGGATCCTGCTCCTGTGTGTGAGCCCACGTAGAACACTTAATACTGGGAATAAGCAACATCCACAGTGGGATTCCTGGGGGAAGGGGGTCAGCAGCAGCCTGGAGTAGGTGGCTGTGGTGGCACAGAAATTCCAGGGGGCATGGAAAGAACAGTTGGTGTCTCACAAGGGGCATGGCCGTGAGCCCCCTCCCATGCTCATGTAACAGAGCCTCCGGTGTGCAGAGAGAGAAACTGGAGAGAAGGAAGGTGAAAGGCAACTCCAGAGGCACTTGCCAGCTCTTTTGTCCTTTGCGGGAGGCTCCTGAGGCCACAGGGAGGGAGGTGGTGGCATGAGAGGCAGCTCAGAGCAGCCTCAGAAGGAAGAGAGGCTCAAGACAGTCATGCAGCCCATTCTCTGTGAAAACAGGACCAAACCAGCCCGAGGAGACACAGACCCACTGGGACCATGTGTCCAACAGAGCTGAAATCCCAGTCACTGTCAATCGCAGGGGGTGACAAACTTGCAGGGTGTCACCTCCTTCGCATTCTCAGTGAGACAGGGACCATCCAAATCAAACCTTTCAGGCTTCTCCAAAGAGGATTTGGCTGGATGTGTCCCAGCACCCTGCCAATGCCCAGGAGGAAGCAGCCTCTGGTATCAGGTCTCAGTAGGAAGGGATGAAGCAAGAGGTTGATGGTTGATTTTGGCAAAATCATTCTCAGCTGGGAAGTTTCCAGCAGGTCTTTCCTTCTCTACAGCAGCTAAGGGTTTAAGCCGCACTGGTAGGTGGGTCCTGCTCTCTGTGCCCTGCAGGGAGCTCAGGATTGAAAGGATTAAGGTGAATGGACCCCAGCAGGTGCTGCCCTGGCTGGCATTGCTGTCCAGTTGTACCCATTCAAGGCAGGCAAACCAATCTTGTCCTGCAGTTCCACCTGGCTCCTACCTGTGGCCGTGTGAGGGAAGGGAAACTGAGGCATGGAAAAGGAATCCAAAACATCCCCCATCCCTACAGCAGGGAACAATTCCCTGCAGCCATGAGACCACGCAGCCCCACACCCCTGGCAGCTGCCCCAGCTCAGGGTGTCACTGCCTGTGCCAAGGCTGACACTGCTGACGCTGCTTGGATCAGAGGAGAGGAGCTGCATTCCTTGCACTCCTTGCACTCCTTGCACTCCTTCCCCTCCTTCCCTCGCAGCTGCTGCCTGCCTGGGTCGGCCCCAGGGACACCTGGCCCCTGGTACTCCCTGTGGGCACACAGCAGGTCAGAACACTGGCCATGGCACCCAAATCCCTTCTCCAGAGGGTCACAGCTATTTGTGCTTCCAAAGGTCTGCCCCAGAGGAAGACTCACTGCAGCACAGTGGCAGCAGGAGGGTCTCTGACCTGGGTTAATTAACTGCCCTTGAGTGTCTCGCTGATGAGAGTTTGAATCTCCCCCCTCATCAAGCTGTGACCTGCAGCGACTCCAAACCTCCTGGACCCAGCTCAGGGCTGTGTTTTGGGGCCAAACCATGCACGGAGGGGAAGGGCAGGTGCTCAGTTACACCTGTCTGGGATTTTTGGTGGAGAGTTGCCTGAGCAGTTCCCCGCTGCCATGGGACACGGAAAAATCATGAGACACCCAGTGTAAGGCACCCACGGGACACTCGGGAGTCACAGTGTGGCTCAGGATGTAACCAGAAACCTCTGGACTCTCAGTGCAGCCAAATACCCAAATATGGGCAGTTTTGGGGCAGACAGTTCCCCTTGGAGGCTGCACCTCAAGTTTCACTTCCTCCAGCTGAGCAGCTCTACCTCGGCAAGGGACGGAGCTTCCTGCAGCCCTGGCTGAGGCCAGGCTGTCACTGGGACAGGGATGCACACGTGTATGAGCAGGACTGCCCAGCCCTCATCATGGTCAGGTCGCTGCCCTGAGCTCATGAGGGGATCGTGCCAGGACGTGGCTGCTTCAGTCCCTTCTCCAAAACGTCACCACCAAGGCTACCAGAGACTCCGGTCCCCCAGAATCATTGAATCACGGCATGGTTTTGGAGGGACCTTAAACCTCATCTCATTCCACTATCCTAGGTTGCTCCAAGCCCCATCCAACCTGGCCTTGGACACTTCGAGGGATGGGGCAGCCACAGTTTCGGGAAGGATTTCTTCCCCAAATCCCGTTGTGCTGTGTGCAGTGGCGCTCACTGAGGGCAAACACGCCCCGTGGAGCACCAGAGAACCGGATATCACACACACCCTCCAACCCCCTGGGCGGCTGGAGCCGAGGAGCGGCGAGGAGCGGCACCTCCCCGAGTGCCCTCGTGCTAATTGAGCCGATGGCTTTGGTAGCAAACACGGGACTGCTCTAGAGAAGCGTTTCCTCGTTCCCCTCCTCGGCTGGGCTCGGGCTGTCTGGCAGCCCCCGGCTTCCTGCGAGGAAGTGCCGAGCCCGGCTGTGTCAGCCCGGCCGCTGCTCCCTGGCACAGGCGGGGACAAAGCTGGGCCAGGAACAGGGAACAATTCCCAGAAATGTGCCGGGGGCGGAGGGGAGACTGTCGTGAGGAGAGCGAGGGGAAGGGATGCAAGAGTGAGCTGAGAAGGTGGTGGTGTGCTCAGCAGAGCTCAGCCCACCGCAGTTCATCTCTACAGAGCTGGGTTTGGCTGATGACCAAACGCTGAACAACCAAGGATTTTGGTGTGAGTTCACAGAGTTCAGCAGCTGTGGGGGAGCCGAGTGAGCACGGCCAGAGCCTCAAGCTCCCATTTCGGGAGGTGTCAGACAAGTCCCACAGCTTTCAAAGGGCAGCACTCAAACACCCTCTTAGCGTTTTCCATCAGCTGGGCTGAAAAACTACATTGCCTCCCCTTACAGACTTGGCTCTGCCAGGGAGAAGCCCAGGCTCCCATCGGGCATTCCCAAATTCTGAACTGAATAATCGGGGCTGATCTCTGACCTGCAAGCCCAGGTCCTAGGCAGACAACTGGAAAAGCACACAGATTCCCAGGAGGAATCAGTGTGGACATTGATGGGATTTTGTTAGTCTGAATTTTGGAAACGTCCCCATTGCAGACCTCAGGCCATGCTCAGCTCGGAGCAGTTCTGCTCCACCTGCCCCTGGCCAGCATCCTTCCCGAGGGATCCCGAGGTGGAACAGACAGTTTCCCTTCCCCACGTGCTTTGAGGAGATGGGATTCATTGCCCTGCTTCCCAGATGGAGAAATTCAGGCAAAAGTAAATAAATGTCTGGTTTGAATTCATTTAATGAGTGCATGGCAGAGCTTCCAGGAGCATTGGGATTTAACCCCTTCTGCTCCCATTCTGAAATAGTGGAGAGGGCTGGGAATGTGGCTTCACCTGCAGAACCACCTCTGGAGCAGCTGCTGAGCACGAAAGGAGCTGCGAGGAAACAGCAGCTGCTCTGGGAGCAGAGCTGGGAGCCCCTGGGGCCCGGGAGGGTCCTGGCTCTGCTCCAGTTGGCACCAAACCCTGCACCACACCTTCGGACACCCTGTGAGCAGGAAGCCTTGGGACACCCCCAGGAGCCCCTCGGGATTCCCTAAAGGAAGCCAGACCCCCTGAGGCTGGCGTGTTCCTCCTGCCACAGGCACACACACACCAGCACCAGATCTCTGTGGCCACATCTCTGCTGGCCACAGATTCTTCCTTATAAAGCCTCAGCAGCGGCTGCTGAGTGTTATTTATGGTCCCCCACACACACGTGGAGCCCCGGGGCCGCCTCAGGCCCAGCTGTGAGTTTCTCCCTGTATGAAACACAAACACAAGAGCTTCTTGTTCAGAACAGGCTCCACATGGCCCCTCCAGCCTGTTCCCTCTCTTGCGCTCCCAGCACACCTGGATTCGAGCTGTAGCTACCTGGACAGGCTCAGGAGGGACAGACAGACAGACATCTTTTCCCTGCACCTCCTGTCTGTGTTGATTACTGTTTGAACACCTGCTCTATCTAGTCCAGCCTGTTCCCAACTGCATCCCTGCAGTCCAGCTGTGCTGGTCTGCATTAGTGCTAGGAAATCTGGGAGGGCCACAACCATGGGACTTGTGCCCCTGGCTCTGTGCCCCTCAGATCCATCGAGCTCTCCTGACTGGTAAATGTATCTAGAGATCCAGCAGCGGGTTGTGTCTCACGACCACCAGCGCTGTCCACAGTCTCTAAACCTTTTATTGTCACCTCTCTTTACCTGCCTCCCTCCTAAGACAACATCTCTTGCCTGTTCCTGTGCTTCTCTCTGGCTCTGGAGCAGCCAGGAGGGTGATGGGAGCAGGCTCTGGAATGTCATCAAGCAGCTCAGCACGACCTGGGCATTCAGTCCACTTTTTAAGCCATTTCTCTGTTATAACAAGCCCTGACCCTCTGCCTCTGCCATGTCCATGGCTCAATCAGCCTTAAACCAAATTGTCCCTTCCTCTCTCCAGGTGCTGACAGAGCCAGGCCAGTACATCCAACCAGGGTCTGTCAAGAAATTACCAACGCTGAGGGGGGAAACCCAGAGAGACCAGGATTTTATCCCAAATCCCTGAGCTGCAGCAATCCCCGAGCTGCAGCAATCCCCACGCCTGCTCTGGGCACCACTCTGCCCAGTCTAGCACTGGGGTGTCACAGGGCATAGGAGGGAGGAGGCTCTGGCCTAGGGAGTTCTCCCTGATGGATTTATGGAGACAAAAAGCACAGGGGGGGCGTGCAAGGACAGCCAGGTGCTGGCTCAGCCTGACAGTCACATCCGATTGCCTCCAATGTCAACATCACGTTAAAGCCCAAACCGCAGCAAGGAGACGCGAGGGGCAGCAGAGGGGGCCTGTGCCACAACAGGATGTCGATCCGGGGTGAAATTTCCCCGTTCTCCTCTTGGCACCAAGAGATCGACCTGTAAATGGCTCGATTCCAGCTGGGAGAGTGGAGTTATTTCCAAACAGAGAGTGAGCAGGTGGCAACAAGGCTGTGTCGGGCTCAAGGACAGGCACAGAAGGGAGCCGGCATTGCTGTCGCCACGGCGGAAAGAGGTTTGAGGGCTTAACTCTCGCTAAGTGAATCCTTTCGTGTCTCCAGGCTGGGAAAATGTCTCCCAGCAGAGCTGTCTGGGAGAATCGCTGTCAGAGCCGGCCCCGACCCCGACCCGGGCGGGTCTCGCCGGCGCCAGGCCGGGGAGCAGAGGAGCCCCCGAGGAACCTCCTCGGCCCGGCTGGCGCTGGAGGGGCGCTGGGAAGGGCCGGGGCTGCTCCTTTTCATATGCAAAGGGCGGAAGGGGGGATGGGAGAGGAAACTGAAACCGATCCTACCTCCTTCTCCGAGATGTAAAGCTGATCTCCCTTCAGAACCACATAACGGTTTTTCCAGATTTCCCTAAAAATGCCTTTCCCGCAAAATTTCCGCACCCAGCCGACCTTCTCCGGCTGCGCAGGTTGCTGGTTTCCATCCTGGTGCCCCTAACACAAAGCGAGAGGGAAGAAAATGGGGGAAAACGGGATTAATCTTGGTCTTACGCTCCTTTTCTCACCCCCTCCCTCTTTGCCCAACTTTTGTCTCCCCCTCCCTCCGGCCCCTCTCTCCGCCGACGCCGGGACCGAGTCCTTCCCCGGGGTCACTCCACGGGGATTTTTGTGCTGCAGACACGAAGCGACAGCAGCAGCATCGGGAGGACGCTGCGAGGAGCGGGCAGGGTTCCCTCCGCGGTTATATAAGACAGGCCGGTGTCTCCATCGCCTCATCCAACGGGCATTTACCCGTGGAAAGGGGAACAGGAGGGGGATGGGCGGAATTTAAACCAGCTGGGGTTTTTTACTGCGGCGAAAATTGCATTTTGGAGCTTTTTGTGAGCAATTAATCCAAGAAGTGAAATCTATGGTTGGTTTGTATCAGAGGTGTCTCCGTAGGCAACGATGATGGGATCGCTGGGTGCAGCACACAACACGGCACAGAGCGGCGGATTGATGGTGCCTCCGGATTTTATCGTTTCCTTGTGTTCCAAGATGAAAACTGCCTGCCTACATCGCCCAGTGTCTGTGGCGGGCACGGGAGGCAGGAGAGGCGCTGGGCAGGGGCAGGAGCAGGGCCGGGAGTGGGGTTTGGCTCTCTCTGGACCTGCCTGGGGGTCCGTGCGCTTTCTGCGGGGGGAGCAGAGACGAAGCGAACAGCCGGACCCGGAGAAACGAGCCCCCCTCCCCAAAACATCCCGGAGCCTCCCTCACCCTGCCTTGCCCCGGCGAAGAACCGATTCTCTACTCACCCTTTTTGCAGAATTATTTTTTTTCATCGTTCCTCGGTGCGCTCGGAGGCGATGTGGGGCGGGGGGGTCGCAGAGGGGCTCCCGCGGCCTCCTGGCGCGGGGGAACACCCGGGACTGCGCCCGCGATCCGCGCTGCCTTCGCCCCGCGTGGCTCAGGGCCCTCTCCCGTTACACGGCGCCCGGTCCGGCGCTCTGAGCCATCGCCAGCCCCGCCGCGTCCCCCCCCGCCGCCACCATCCCGCAGCTCGGGGGGCTGCGCTGGGCTGCGCCGGGCTCCCGAGCTCCATCTATAGCCGCGCGCCCGTGACGTCGGGGTTCACGGCACGGGGCGAATCGCAGCCCACGAGGGTTTTTCTTCTTTGTCTCTGACTCACCGGGGGCGCGGGGCCGTGGGGCAGCGGGCGCGGGGCGGGCGGTGCCTCGCCTGATGTGCCCACCGGGGCCCAGCCGCGTTGCCGGCGGTGTCACGGGTCATCGGGAAACTTCCTAGGAGAGGGAAAAGCAGCCGGGTGGCACTGGGAGGGTTTTCTCCCCAAAAGGTGTTCGGAAGTGTGAACGAATCCCTCTGGAGAGAGAAGCTGGGAGATTTCCCGGGGAAGGGGCTGAGGGAAGGGGTCGCTTGCTGCACAGAGTATCTGACAGCCAGGATTCAGTGGGATTCAGAGCATGGCTTTCAAAAGTGAGGAGACACTTGGCTTCCTATAAAATGCCCCTTTTTTGGCTTGTTTTGTCTGTCTCCTTCATGTCCTGCAAGTCCAGAGCAGTCTGAGTGTAGGACTGAGGTCACGGATGGGATTTATGGATCAGAAATGGGTGCAGTAGAGGGAAAAGCTGGGAAAGGAGAAAATGGTTCTGCCCAGAAATAGATTGATCCATCATCCATCAGTGGATCAGCTTTCCAATGACAGTGTCCATCCCGTCCGAGCTTTGCAGTCCGTCCCATCACTGGACAACATCCCCCACCCTGACTTCGAATTGTAGTTTCACCCCAGTACTCTGGAATTAATGCACACAGAGTCCTAGGGATGTTCTTGGATTGTGGAGTGTTTCCAGAGTTTCTGTGAGGGTTTGTATCCCATTCTGAGCACTGGCATGTTTGCCATGAGCTGTGCATGCACTGGATACCTGAGAGTACCTGGGATGAGGACACAAGTCACTCTCGACACCAAAGCCAGGGGTTGCCTTTTCCTCCTGTGCCTGCCCAGCTCTGAACTCCACGGGGCCCAGGATGTGCCATCTCTGTGCCTCAGTTTTCCCTTTTAGCCCACGTGGCCAAAGCTTGGTCCAGGCAGGGCTGATGGCAGAGGGACACATGAGCCACTCCACCTGCCCAGAGCCCCCAGTGCCTCCCTGGGACACCACAGAACCTGCCAGTTTATTTAATGACATTTTGTCTCCCAACTGGACTTGTCCTTCCTCACATCCTGTTTTTGGTGGCCAGGGCCTGCAGAGCACCGGCTGATGGCCAGTGCCAGATGGCACAGTGCTGGTGGCAGCAGGACAGCTCTGTCCTGCCCTTTGCATCCAGGGCCCACGCTCTTCCCAAACGTCCTCTGGTGCCAGGGAAGTTGCCCTGAAGCCACAGCAGGCAACGCACCTGCACACACCTCCCCACCTCTGGGAGCAGGAATTCAGCTGCATTGGAATCCTCGGGCTGTTCTGACAGTGAGTCACGTTGTGAAGGATGTGACCAATGATTCAGAGCTGGAAACATCAACAATTTGCAGGGAAGGAAGGAGACAGGCGGGAACTCGTCTCCCAGCTCTGTACCAGAAACAGGCAGCTGCACTTCCAGCAGTGAGGCCGACCCTGGAGGCTGCTCCTCAGTGGGACAGGTGACATGGGCTCTGCAACTTCTCATCCCCAGCCCTGGCCCCAGCCCCGTGGGCAGAATGAAAAGCCTCTCCAAGGTGTGTTTGTGTCTCTCCCTATGTTCACATGGCCCCTTTGCTCCCCCTGGCCCCGATGCTGTAGCTGATCAAAAAAAAAACAGTTGCCAAAATCTCGCCTTCTTGCAGAGCAGATCAACAAACCCTTTGTTTATTTACATGTTTAACACCCCACACACAGCATTTTGCCTCTGGATATCAAGTGTGAAGCTACTGCCTGGAAGGTGAGTGGAGTTTAATTAGGACACACACTTTTCTGTGTGATTATCTGATGATAATTATAGCGTTGGTGTCTGGGAAAGGGGCTGCTGGAGGAGGGGATGGGCAGGGGGCTGCCCAGTATCCTCTGATGGCCGTGACTCAGCTCCCCTCTGTTGGATCTCAGGCTGTCAGAAACCTCAGTCACCTGTAAGGGGGAATTCACTTGTGCCTCTGCTTGTCCCAACAACCCAAAATTCACCAAAAATTCACCGTATGGGTGCCCATCAGTTCCACTCCTGGCTGTGGGCAGAAAACACCCCCCAGCCCTCCCAGCACAGGTTGTGTTCTCCCCCCCCCCCCCCCCCCC